>VWZX01010910.1:1072826-1278393 GCA_013399015.1 Galbula dea | reverse complement strand
TAAACTTTCCTTTTCTCCCTGAGTGCCAGCCAGAGCTCCCTGTTCAACCAGGCCGGTCTCCTGTGCTGCCTGCTTGCCTTACAGCACATGGGTACAGCCTGCTCTTGAGCCCTCAATACTTCATCCTTAAGGAGCTTCCAGCCTTCCTGGACTCCTATGTCCCTCAATACTCTCTCCCACAGAATACTGGAAACCAAGCTACTAAACAAATTAAAGTCTGCCCTACGGAAGTCAAGGATAGGAGTTTTACTATACCTCTTCCTAACCCCTCTAAAAATAGAGAACCTAACTAACTCATGGTCACTTTGCCCAACTCGACCTCCAACCGAGACATCTCCTACAAGCCCTTCCCTGTTCACAAGGAGCAGGTCCAGTAAAGCCCCCTCCCTGGTTGGTTCACCCAACCTCCTCACCATAAGGAAGTTATCCTCAACACACTCCAGAAACCTACCAGACTGTTCCCTTGCTGCTGTGTTGCAATTCGAGCAGATATCAGGGAAATTGAATTCCCCCATAAGAACAAGGGCACATGACCTTGAGATCTCACCCAGTCATTTATAGAACACCTCATCCACCTCACTGCTCTGGCTGGGGGGTCTGTAGCACACACGCACAACAGCATCTCCTTGCTGGCCTTGGTTCTGATCCTTACTCATATGCACTCAACCTTTTCATCATCATATTGCAGCTCAAGACAGTCATAATGGTTCCTGACATGTAGGGCCACCCCACCTCCTCTTCTTCCTTGTCTGTCCTTCCTAAAGAGCTTATAGCCATCAATAGTGGCACTCCAGTCATGTGAGCTGTCCCACCAAAGTCTTCTCCACTTATTTTCTAGAGAAGCAGTGATCCTGGAGTGGATGTTATTCCAGCCCTGCAAGGATTACCTGAGTGCTTCTCTGTTTGTGTTCCAATGACTTGGTAGATGAATTGGAGCCTTTGCAGGGTTGGAATTAGTGAGTTGCCTTTTTTGTTTGGTTTGGGTTTCAGTAAGTGTTTTTATTGTTGTTACCTCCTCCCAGGTCACAACACTTCCCAACACACTGGTTGGGAACACTGTGCCTCGCCAGAGGGTGCGGAAGCGGACAAAAGTCTTATCTTTGGCTAAAAGGTACTTTGGCTTTTGGGAAGGGGAAAGGTCACACCATGGAGGCTGGTTTGGTGGGGTTTGGTGGTGTGGAACCTGTCCCTAGCATAGTCCTTTTCTTTAGCTGCTGTTTCTTCGCAGTCCTGTCAGCTGTGCATCAGCCTCGTGTTTTGCTGGGAGGTTTGCTGCAGTGGAGCGGTTGGTGCATGCAGCCCTGTCTCTAGTTTTGCTGAAGGATGGCAGGAGGGTGGAACACTACTGTTATGTCTAATTAGTAATGGGTAGCTTGGCACAGTGTCCATCTCGTATTGCAGTCAAGCTGGTGTCAGTATCAGCTCATGCTTCAGACAAATGGGGCTTCCTGAGCTTCCTGACTCGTGTTTTCCATTGCAGGATCCTGCGCATTAAGAAGGAAAGTCCAACTCTGCAGCCAAAAGAGCCACCTCCCTCTCTGCTGGAGGCAGACCTGACTGAATTTGATGTAAAGAACTCCCATTTGCCATCAGAAGTGCTGTACATGCTTAAAAATGTGAGGTAATGTTAAATAGAAAGATAAGCTAGGATTTTGGCTTTGCAGATGTTCAAGGGCTCTAAGGATTTGGCAGGTGGTGTCAAGTCTTAAATTTTACAGCTGCGTGGTCAGAGTCTGTAAGCAGCTGATTGGAAACTCATCTGAGCATGAGGAGAGAATGGATGACTTCTGAGTGTCCAGAAATACTAAGAAAAGAGTTGATTTTTTTTCTAAAACAAAAGAAAAATGGAAGAAAAGGCTTAAATGTGAGGACAGTGCTGATAAAGCTACTCTGACATCAGCAGTTCTCTCTTAGTGCAGTTTAAAGATTCCCTTTAGACTACAACAGGTGATTTTTGGTGCAGAAAAGCATCATAATTGGCAAATGTTAATTGGTTGCCATATTGACAGCTCTCTAAGTTGCAGAATCTTTTGCTTTTCTGGCTAAAAAGGTTATAAATGGAATCAAAGTCAACTTAAGCCTTACAGCTCTTTGGTGGGTTGGGAAGAGATGGTCTTTGTGCCTGTTCTGCAAGAGGTTAAATTTACTGACACAGCAAAGAGGATCAGATCTTCCCATCTGTAGTTTGGGTTTTGTTTCTGTATGTTTGTTTTTCTCCCAATTATTGTATAATTTAGTCCTGAAGGTCAGACATACTCTAGTAAAACTGCTACTTAAATCCTCTAGGCTTTCTGCTGTGGAATTAACACCTCCTATGACTAATTGATGTTGCAGTAGAATTGAATTGATTGATCCTCTTCGATGTGGGCTAATGGAGCTATGTGAAGAGCCCTTCTGGTGATCTGCAGAGAATGACCAGGTTTAATGCAGGGATTTGCCTGCCTGGTCATGTCTGACTAGCTTCAGGATTGAAGGAGTCTAGCTGCATGTTACCTACAGGAGATGGAGTATTCCCAACTTACAAGTATCTGACAGGAATTTCCCCCTTTGCTTTCAGTAGTTGTGGCTGTGTGGGCAGTGTAGCTATAGTGACAGGGTCAGTTCTGTAGGGTAACTTTGCTCATGCAGTGTGTGAATCCTTCAGGTTTTTGTTTCTTCTCCTTCCAAAGCTGCTGCATGAGGAGGACTGGATGTGCTCCCTTCTTTTCTGCTGGCATTGCTTGGAGTATACTGCAAAAGGAACTCCAGCATTTACAGTTTTCAGCCTTTCACAGCACTCTTGCACTTCTGTCCTGGGGAGTTCTGTTGGTCTGCCATTGACAGCTGTCTCTGGGCTTCCTCTGCTGTTTGTGCCTGGGGGCTTTGCTAATTTGAGGAGGATTTTCCAAGGGCAGTGGCAATTGTAGGCTTCCCTTTGCATTTTCTTTCCTGCAGGGTCCTTGGACACTTTGAGAAACCTTTGTTCCTCGAGCTGTGCAAGCACATGGTGTTTGTGCAGCTGCATGAAGGTGAATACATCTTTCGTCCTGGGCAGCTGGATAACAGCATCTACGTGGTGCAGGATGGCAAGCTGGAAGTCTGCATTCAAGAAAGTGTAAGAATCAACTGATCTGAGGTTCTTGAGCTAGATCTGTTGGCCTAGCATGTAGGTTGGCATGAATCACTCAGGATTGATTAAACTTAGACATTGGAATCGTAGTGGTTTAGAAAGGGTTACTGCCAGTCCTTCAGGGCCATGATGTTTATAAAGATGAAGGTTTCCTGCTGTGGTCCCTCAAGCCTTAGATGAGGGAGTGAGGCACAGTGCTGAGCAGGCATTCTGAAATGTCCTCACCTACTCTAGTTGCATCCTTATTGAGGGAGGACAGGGTGCAAGATGGGCTTTGGATTGGAAACATTCTCCTTTTGGGTGGTGGTTAGCTATTGGGTCATGGTTCAGAGCAGGAGAGACCAAGTACACTTCACTCCATAGTATCCTGCTGTAGTGCTTAGCAGGTTTGCCTGGGAGATGGAGGATTCAAATTCACTTTTGGGTAGACAAGGAAAAGAAGTGAGGACTTGTTTCATGGTTGAGTCCTGCAATGCTGAGTGCTAGCCCTTGTGATCCCTTCAGCCAATTGAGATATTTTTTTCCCTTTCCTCCTGGCTGAGTTTATCTTTAACATGTGACCAGTTTCCAGAAGGATGGAAATGCAGAGTTTGTGTGTTTGGAGGTTATCCCAGGCTGGCTGATTTCTATATGTTTTTGCAGTTTGCTCTTTGTTTTGTACTGCTTTTGGACATGGAATCCCTCGGTGAAGGGAGCTAATTCTGTCTCAGAGTGAAGGAAGCTTTTTGGGTTTTTATTGGTAGTTACATAGCAAAGACAAGGAGGTCACATCTCCCCCTAGACAGAACTGGCTTTTAGTTTCTTTTAATATATCATTCTTGCAGAGTGTTTAAAATGATGGTGGTTTGAATTAGCACGTTTCCATCAGGGCAGGGACAAGCAACCGAGCTGTAACAGGGAATCATTGGTTTTAGGGCTGCTCAGAGAATCTGGGTGAATAAGTGCAAGTTAAGCTTTCTGAAATGCTCCATATATGCCAAATAACACAAGTGTGAGCCTGCACTGACCTCCTCCTCTTACTTGCAGGATGGAACAGAGGTGGTGGTTAAGGAGGTGCTGGCAGGAGACAGTGTCCACAGCCTTCTCAGCATTCTTGACGTGATCACGGTAAGTGGCTGGATGTGCAGGGCTTCTGCAGGGCTGCTCTCTCACACAGCCTGGGGGAGCTAGGCTTGGAATATGGCTAGGAGAGAAGCAGTCCAAATGGAAAATGTCTCTTTGACCAATTCTTTTTCTCCTCCCAGACCTTCACAGCTGTAAACTTAGCTCTGTGGTATGTAAGCTGGTTGTGAAGTGTGCGTGCTTGGCAGTGTGACACTGGCTGTTTCTGGGAAGCACCAGGATTTGCATTGTTCTTTTATGCCTATAAAACTGAAGAGTGGTCTGATTTGCTCAAGGTCCCAAAGCAGGCAGGAAGAGGAGCAGGTTAGGGCCCAGGAATCCAGGCTTTTACACTGATTTCTTACTGGCTGAAGTTGTTTTGATTTAGTTTCATGGAAATAACTCTTGACAGTTGTTGTGACTGTAATTACACTGTGAAACCAGTTGATGGATTTGATCTTTCTGTAAGCATCTGAAGGTTGTGCTCTTTGGCAGGTGCCAAGATGAGCTGGGAGCTAGCTGGTCATATTGATGGCCCAAATTAATGGTGTGGATTTTATTTCAGTTGGAATTACAATGATGGTGTTGCTGAAGTTGTCTCAGTTCATTTGTTTAGGAATACCTAAAGTGAAGGTGATAAAGTCATCACCTTCATTAAAACACAAGCACTCAAAGTGCTTAGGTGAAGGATTTGGATAGTTGAGAGGAGGAAGATAATCTAATCACTGCGTTCATAGCTGACCTTGGATCATGTTTCTTTTGTGCTTGGCTGTCTCCTTCCATTAAAAAGTATTGTATTTCTAGGGGTCAGTGGCTGCAGTGGTTCTGTAAAGTGTTCTTTGCCACCTCCAGAGGCAAGCATGGATCTGCATGGATCATTTGCATAAAGCCTATCCAAAGTGGTAAACAGTCTTGAAGCTTGGTCATGGTTTCCTCTGGAGTAACAGCATGTGAATAATTTGGGCTGCACAAGTCCAGTTCTTGCTCTCAGATCCATATTAATAGCAGGTTTAGAGGCATATCTGCCCTTGTTCCTTCCACCAGTAAATGTCCTTATGCCAGTGTTCTGAAGAGCAGGACCATGGTGTAGGCACACCAATGCTGGTCATGTTCTTCCCCTGTCTTCCTTTTGAAGAAGAAATCCTTCTTGTTGCAGTCTTGGTTCTTAGTTTTGGTTTTTTGAAGGGTGATTGTCATTAATTTTGTGTCATGGTGATTTGTGATGTTTTGTTTGTGTGTTTCTCATTTTATTTTCCTCTATGTCCTTAGTTACAGCACTGTAATCAGAAACCAGCAATGGTTGTAAGTGTGTTGAGGAGAGTTAGCAGTGTGCAGAAGAGCGTGTAACCAAAATCCTTGCAGATTTTTTTGGCTGAAGTAACTTGTTCTCATTTATTTTTACAGCTCTCTTTTTTTCTTCCTTCTTTCCCAGCTGTGGGAACTCATTTTCTTTCTGGTTTTCCTCCTCCTTATGCTCCTTGCTGCCTTCAGGTATAGGAGTAGCATGAAAATGGGCAAGAAAGTAGCATTGATGAAAACAGAGAAGAGTTCTTAGTGGCATTCCAAATCAGGGAATATGAGCCTTAGACCTTCCTGCAGGTTCCATAGCCTTAATGAAGTTTCACTGCAGCACCAAACACATGGATCTGACAGGAAGTAATTCAGAGAGCATTTGAGCTGAATTTGTGACTCCTCTGCCTGATTTTGTAGCCCATGACATCAGGCCAGTGCCCCACTGGCTTGAGAGAGGTGCAAGAAACTGGAGAGTGTTGCAGGAAGTGGTGACTTCAGATCTTGTTGGATCTAGAAGAAAGGTCACACAGAGGTACTTCCTAAGGTAATTTTTCAGGGTGTTTTTAAATGGAAAAGTCCTCTTAGATCTACTAAATATAAAGATTTTAGCTGTGGCATTAGAGACTTGCTCTGTATTTCACTTATTTTGAGAACAGATAACATGAGTTTCCCAAAACTCAGAGGAGAAACGGGAAGCTTTTGAATGGCAGCAGATGCTAGCCCTGTCCTGGTGTGTGGGGACAGCTCTGTTTTGGAGTTCATCTGACTCTGAATTCACACTGCCTCAGACAGTGAAGAAGTCTCTGACCTGAATATTGTGGAGAGTTAGATGGACTAATAGAGGTGGTGTTTGACAGAGATCCCTAGGGCTTTGGGGTTTGCTCTTCTCTTGTCCTCTGTGTGGAGCTGGCAGTTGGAAAAGTGTGAGCAGATGGCATAGCTGGAATGAAAAAGTAGAGCCTGGGAGGAATAGTGATCAATTCCCAGTGATTGAGGGGGGGAAAAATGGAAGCCTGAGAATTAAAAGAAGCTGAAAAAACACGGGGAGAAAGGTGAGCCTGCAGGCTCAGGTCTGTTTAAGTGGCAGTAGGCAAGATAGCTGAAGCTGGAGGCTTCCTTGGTTGCTGCAAGGGCTTTGGGCAGCAGCAGTGATAGTGTTGTGTGGAGGAAGTAGGAGTGGAGGAAGACAGAGTCCAAGCAGTGGGAGTGGAGACAACGTGCCAGATTTTGGGGTACAAAAGGAGTTACCACTCCAGGTGGGAGAAGTGTAAGGCACCTGCATTTCTTGTGGCAGATTTATTAACCAAATTCATTTGCATTTGGCCATTAGCTATCACCTGGATTCAGCTACTGCTGTAGCTGGGACATCAGTCACCTGCAATATTTCAGTCCTCTGCAGCTCTTGGAACAAGACAGGATAGTTATCTGTGTTGAGAACAAAAAGTTCTGTTGAAAATCTCTAGTTCACTGTTGATTATAACTTAGCTGTTCTTGTGACCTCAGTGTGTGATTGTTACATAGTGTAATTTAAACACAGTGTTCTCCCTCTGCTGCTGATTACCTTCTGCTGCAGAGTGACAATTACAGCAGCATTTCCTCTGCCTTCCTCTGACAGCTTTTAGCATGTTCCCAACCAATTAGACATGGGGTGGTTAGCCCTTTCAAAAGCAGGCTGCTCTCATGCAGGGCTTTCAAAAGGGGAAATTACATGCTGAAAATCTGGAGGGATGGGCTGTACTTTGGGGAGAGAGAGGCTGCAGCATCATTAGCCACTATTATCCTGAACTGGTTTTCTGAGAGCCTGTCAGCACTGGTCTGTCCTCAGACAAGAACTGCTCAGAAAACAACCCAAAACACTGGGCAGGGTAGATGTGATGTCCTGTGCTATTGTGCCCTTCTGAATAAGTGCTGTGGAGCACTGCTAAGCTTAATAGTGTTCAGCAGCTAAAGACTCACTGGATTGCCTCAGTTCTGCCCTGTGTATTTGCTGTGGAGACTGATGGGAAGTGCAGTGGCTGGCAAACAGAGTGCTGTGTGTGCTTCTCCAGGACACTTGAGTATAAGGAGAATCCCAAATGACTTTGTCTGAAGCCAGGCTTCAGGCTGGCCTGTGGAAGAGGAATGCTGCACTTATTTCTGGGTGCAGCAGAAGTACAGAAATGCCACTTGTTCAGTTCTTGCCTTCAGTAGAAGAAACTCAGGGAACTGAGGGTGCCTGGTAGATTTGTACTGCAGGTCACAGAGATGTTGAAAGCTTCAAATCCTTCAGGAGCTTGAAGATCAAAGCTATTAATATCATCCCCAGATTTCATCAAAAGGTCAGCTGAAGTTGGGGTAATTAAAAAATTGGTTCCAGTTAATTTCATTTAGTTTTAGAATTGCTTCCTGGTGGCTCCCAGAGCAGCAAGCAGACATTGCTGAAGCTTCATTCTCCAGAGCAGGTCTAGTTGTGCAGAATGTGTCTTGTTTGGGTTTGCTGTGTTCTGTGGGCAGGAATTCTTTTGCAGGGATTGTGTTTAATTGTCTGGTACTCAGGAAGACTCCAAGTGTTTTTTTTCACTTGTAATCAGCATTTAGCATCTGTCTGCTTAGTGGTTGGGAAAATTTGCCTTCTGCTGCTCAGGAGGAATGAAAGCTTTCAGAGCTGTATGGTGGCTGTTAAAATAGCAGCTCCATTTCTTCCCTAGCTCCTGCTCCATACCACAGAGGGACTCCTTTTATCTTAGAAATACTGGGTCAATCAATGCTTCATGTATTGATAAAGGAATTCATAACTTACAGATATTCTTTTCAGTGCTTTCTAATAATGAGGTAGAAGAGGTGTTGGCTGGGGGGTTTTAGCCAAGTGTTCTGGTTCAAGGGAGGAAATCCTAAAGCAGAGGTTTGCCTTCCAGTGTGAAAACCCCCATGTATCTCTGTGTTCTACCCACTTACAGCTTTATCTTTCATTGGTTTATTAATTTTCCATCTGTTCTTCAAGCAGCTGAGGATGGTCTAGACCTTGTTTGTCTCAAGTGAAGAGCAGCTGTTTGGCTTTGTCATCTGCAATATTCATGCAGATGTGAATGTTTATATATTTTAGAACACAGGAAGTCTTCCTGGTTTTTCTTATTTCATTATGTGTGTCATTACTATACAATTCTGTGCCTTTTTTGGCTGATTGTGTGAGTCTCTGGTTGTTACTGCAGCAGATAGCTTGGTCATCAGTGCAGTAATGAAATCAACAAAACCTCTTTTTCTCTGCAGTCTGAAGTAGCTGGAAGTTGAAATACTTCTGAAACCTGGCTTTGTCTGCAGTAAAACTGTACCAGAGCTGCAGAGCAGCCAGTTCCCCTTCACCTGATGCACCTCTTGTAGCTGCTCCTGCTCTGCCTCTGTCCCTGTTCAATGCTAGTGAGGTCCCTGGTGTGGAGCCTCCTGACCATGCTGCCCTCCTTGCACCATCTGGGGGGCATGGAGCATAACCTGGAGGTTTTGTGTGCTCAGATGATGTCTGCCAAGCATATACAGTGTCAAAGTGGAAGAAGCCAAACTGGGGAGGGCTTGGGAAGAATTGGGTCAGAAAACTGGTAGATTAACCTTGTGTCTCTGAACCTTCCTCTTAGGGTCACCCTGCTCCTTACAAAACAGTCTCAGCCCGAGCAGCCAGTCCCTCCACCATAGTGAGGCTCCCAGCAAGTGCTTTTCAAGATGTCTTCCAGAAGTATCCTGAAACTCTTGTTAGAGTGGTGCAGGTAAGCTTCATTGTTAAGTGGGATTTAGAGAGGGAAATAATCCCTCTAACTCCAAAGTTACCAAGGAAGACATGTTGAAGTTCAGCAAGCTCCTCATCTGTTTGCAGATCTGGAACTGCTTTGGAACAGGTTTGCTACTCCTAGTGCTCTTGGAGCCTTAGGCTTGATGAACTCAGCATTAATCACATACAGGAAGAAATAATTCATATGTGTGTCTATAATCAGCTTCTGCATGGGGTAGCCTCTCAAATCAGCCTGACTTGCACTGTAAGCAACTGGTCCTGGTGAAGCAGAATGTGCTGGCACGGGCTCTGCATCATGATTGTGCACCAGCAAGGCTTCAAAATAGCTTAGAGCCTGGAAAAGACCAGAGCATACCCTGAAAAAGGGCTGACATCCCCTCAGAAGCTGCTTGTTGAGGGGTGGTGCTTTGTAAAGCTCACAAAATTCAGAGTGATATGTGAATTTCCAGTTGAGAAGCAATTGTCATCACCTGAGGAAAGGGCTGTGATCTGTTTTAGTTTTCAGTTCACCTTGCCTTGCTTTGCAGGAGCTTAGGCAGTTCCCAGGTGAGCATTGCAAGTGGAAGGTAGTGCAGGGACTGGTGTTTCACCCCAGTTTCAGTCTGGAGAGTTTGCCAAGGGGTGCATGGCCCACAGGTGTCACAGACAACTGTGGACTCGTGACCTGAGTCATTCTGGGCTGTCCTTTTGGTTTACTGTGTGTGGGTGAGCTGTGAGGGACACAGGAACCTGCTAATACTGATGCTTGAGGAGAACACCTCATTATACCAGTTGAACTAGCTCCAGGAGAGCTGCTGCAAAAGAGGGGAGGGCTTAAGGGTGGGAATAAGATGCCAGGGCAGAGGAAGGTCAGGTGGCAGTGATGTGTTAGCTTAGTTTAGAGTGTCTGGAGAGCAGTAGCAGTACAGGGAAAGCTGGAATAATTTCTTCAATGAGTGGGGGAAGATGGAAGCAGATGCTTTGATTTCAAGGCATGTTTATAAGAAAAAATGTTTTCCCAGTTGAGGTGCCAGAGCTCTGGCCCAGACTGCCCAGAGAGGTTGTGGAGTCTCCTTCTCTGGAGAGATTCCAAACCTGTCTGGACAGGCTTCTGTGTGACCTGGTCTAGGGAACCCTGCTGTGGCAGGGGGGTTGGGCTAGATGATCTTTCCAGGTCCCTTCCAGCCCCTAACATTCTGTGATTCTCAATATTTACAGAAACCAAAAAGTGCTGCTTGGTGTTTGGGAGTAATACTTTGGATACTTGTGCCATCAAATGACTGTGAAGCCTTTGGTAAATCACTTGAATCACCTTGTCTCAATTTAGCAACTGCTAAAGAGCAGCTTGGAGTGCAGGCTGCATTTCATCAGGTGCCCTCAGGTGCTCTGGTACCTACCTGTATCTAACTGCAGGAAGGAGTGTGGGAGAATGCTGAATCCATCCCCATTGCTTCTTGATTTCCCCTTTCTAGATCATCATGGTAAGACTGCAGAGAGTGACATTCCTTGCTTTGCACAACTACCTTGGTCTGACCACTGAGCTCTTCAGCTGTGTAAGTTTGGGGTACATTTTATTGGCTCTTCCTATGCAGCCTGGCTGTGACTTTGGCACAGAGAGGTTCTCCTTCTTTCAGAAGGCCAGAAAGCAAATGTTCTATATTAATTTAATAGTGACAGTACTTGAGAAGTAAGGTACTTGTTGTAACCAGCCCATAAAATCCAGCCTGCACTGCTGCAGGGGAAGCACACATTTAACTTTAAAGGGGAAGCTGCAGTTTCCAAGGTGTGAAGAAGTGCAGCACTTCTGTGGGGTCAGTGTGTTTCAGCAGTCCTGACACTGGTCACTACCTCTAACTGTTCAAAGGATGATGTTCTCTTGGTGGAAGGGAATCAAGTCTGGACATCCCTGAGTCTGTGGTGGGCTGCTCCTGGCAGTGCTGAGGGAGCTGCAGATGGCACTGCAAGGCCATGCTTGATAAGCTCTGACCCATCACCACAGCTGGGAGAGGTACCTCAGGGTCAGTGCAGAGTCCAGTTCTCTTCACCATGTACAGGTGTGGGGTCTCTCTGTGCCTTGTCCTTGCAGCAGAGCCAAGCCATCCCCCTCATCTCTGTGACAAGTGTCACATCTGGAGCCAGTGCAGGCAAAGCAGCAAAAAGACCAGTGCTGAGTGTGTCTGAGGAGGATCGTGGGGAGAAGCTGGAAAAGGCTGGGGAAGCCCTGGAGACAGGTAATGTTTCTGAACTGGGTAGGAGCTGTGGTGTTCTTTAATTGCTGGGCTGTTGATCAGAGGACTTTTCTTGGGTTAGAGTAGTTGGGGATTGTCTTAAATCAGTTTCAGGTTTGAAGTCTTTGGCTAGTCCTTAGCTTTAATAGGAATTCATTCCTGTGTTGTTAATATCAAGGGGGGAGGGGAAGAAAGTGGTTCCTAATGCTGACTTCACAGGAGGAGCTGTGAATAAATTCTGCACTCTAGATCCTAGCAGAAGATTGCTGGATATGTGTGGGTGTTGGGGCTTGAGTGTAAGTGTGGAAACTAAACCTAGGAAGAGCTTGAGTTCAGTTTTGCCTCTGCACCTGGAAATTTGTTTTCATTAAATCAGAAGCAGGAAGCAGGTTTAAACAATGTTTAACTTTGGTGTTTCAAAACCTTCAACACAGCCTTAATGAGTGAGGAGGGAAAGGTTCTTGCTGTCAGTGAGATGTATTTGATTAGGGAGTACCTTGTGCTTACATTTGTGTAACTTTGGCTTCTAAACTTCAGATGCTGTGAAGATTTCTGGCACAGAAAACACTGAGCCTGTTTTCAGAAGGAGCCTTTCTTCACCTCCCTGTGCAGGGTCTACAGAGACTTCCAGTGAGTAGTGCTGGGCAAGACTGGGGGAAATCAGTAAGGTTGCTCATCACAGGGGGAAGACACATGCTCTTTGGAGCTCTGGGTTAGCTGATCTGGCTGTTTGTTAGATAATCATCTTGCAGCAGTACTGCTTCCTCACTCACTTGTCAGGAATTTATTTGCTGAAGTAACAAATGGCCTGTTATCAGAGAGAACATTCCCTGGCTGTCCTTATTAGCAGTAGGGAACATACAGTAATTTGCCTACTGAGAGACCTGCAAATGAAGAGCTTTATTAATTGGTGCAACTGAAAGGAAGTGAGTGAAGGTGATGTGCTCTCATCCTTCATGCAAAGGATGGCATGGGGATCTTGCTTGGCTGATTGTCCCAGAGAGCACATTCCATGGCTGTGTTGCTTTTGGAGTGGGTAATGAAGGTGATTTGTCACTGAATGCTCTGATGGGACAGTTATGAGCCTGAGCTCTTTTAATGCTGCAGTCTTCATTTTGGTGAACTTCAGTCATGCCCACTGCAGGCAGCTTCCTCTGAGCCAGCTGGTTAGGTCAGCTTTATCTTCCAGACAGGGAAACTGGAACTCCTGGGTGAATCACAGAAGAAGGCATCTGTCTGTGGGTAGCTGGGTACCAAACTAACCATCCTGATGCAGCTCTAAGGTCATGCTTGGGTCCTGCAGTCACCATGAAGGTGCTGTTTGATAGAGAAGCTGTACAAAGTTTAGTCAGTGGAATGAAGGGACCCTGGGTACATGAGAAGGTGTGTGCAGTGCTTACAGTGACTGTTAAATGGCTTAGGAGGTAAGAGCATAGTGTGAAGAGTTAGAGGGGATGGAGACAAGGAGGAAGGAGGGAGACAGGTGGAGGGAGCCCTCAGCATTGAGGACTTTCCTCAGTCTAACATTTCTAACACTTGTTTCTATCCAGTTAAGTTGGAGGTATGTAGAGAGGAGAAGTAGGAGCAGTTACTCCATTTTTAACAGTTGAGAGAGCTGAGTCACTTCAACTTCAGCTGTGACAGGGGTACAATGTCCCACTTAGTTTGTTCATAGCTTCCACATCACTGTCCAGAGGGGTGAGTGTGGCAGGGAGGTGGGGTTTTGGCTAGGAGGGGTGGATCATCTCTCTCAGCCAGAGAGACAAACAAAGGGAAGATGTTAAGCTGACCCCTGCAAGGCTTGGCTTTCTTTTCATATGTGTTAGTTTAGTTTGCACTCTGCAGAATAATGTACCAGGTTCAGTGGTGAGTGAACTAATGCTTGGTCTGGACAGAAGTGCAGTAGCTCAGTGAGATCTGCCTGTGCAGCCCTGGGACACTGCTAAGGTAGAGTCCATGTGTCCCTGGGTACTTCCCAGGCCATGTGTCCAGCTGCTGGTCCTTTCTCCTCTGAGGTGTCAGGAGAGTTATGTTAGGGTGCACAGAGCTTAGCAGAGAGGAGATGAATGTTTTCTGCCAGAAGGAGCATATCTAGTTGGGTAATTCTGATAACAGAGCAGACTCTGCTCACTGCACAGAGGTTACAGTCCCTGTTTAGCTTGCATGGGAATTGCCTTGATGCCTGTAATGAAAAGATCAAGATTTTGCTTCAGATCCTTTTCACTGCCTTCCTGTGTGTTCAAACTCCCTGGGAATATTGACTGTGTTTGTTATTGGTGCAGAGGAAAGAGAACTGTCTGGTATTAGTCTTTGATTTGTTTGGCTCATTAGAATTAACAAAAAGTGCTAAAAATTCCTTTGGGGAAAGCATTTCTGCCTCAGTTGCTCCTGGGGTTGGGATGTAATTTGCTTTTCTGTTTTTCTTTTGTGTAGCTAACTTGAAACATAGCAGCTGTGTGGCTGAGGAAAGGTGATGCTGCTGACTCAGGCTAGGCTGCTTTCTAAGGCTGCTAACCCTTGCTGTGGAGACAGATGTCATTGAGTCACATGGAGTAGCTGAGCTGGTGGACAGAAGGATTAGATGAACAAAGTAAAACAAGAGGTTCTTTTGCATGTGATAACTTTATCACTTTTATGATTCCTGGAAGTAACTCTTCCCAACTGAATCTTTTTTAAGATTGGAGAGCAGTTATCTTTTATTAGTTTGGGTTTTGGGGTTTTTAGCAGGAGTTTAAGAGAATCTGATTCTCCTTCTTCAGAGCTGAAGCCCTGACCCTACAGCACACCTGTAGGAGCACCCATGCTTGGAGAGCAGGTAGTTCAGGGAGTGCTTGGAAGGAAAGAGGCAGCAGAAACACTGCCAGGGACTGTCAGGTGCCCCTGTTTGTGCAGTGACTTCCATGCCAGCAGTGTGTGGGATAGCAGTGAGCACATGTTCACAAACAGGACTGCGTTCCACTCTTGAGTTTCCCACTGCCTTCTGTTCTTTTGACTCAGTGGTTCTAGTTAAAGCTGCTTCTGCTGTTTCCTTTCTAACTCCCATTTGAGCAACAAGACAGTTTAATTAATCACTGTGTGGGATGCTTGGATCCTACAACATCTGCTGACTTCCACTTTGAATAGAAGTCTAGCAGACATAAGCTTCCACTCCTAGAATTGTCTCCCCTTTTCCCTCTCTCTGAATCTGTAACGTGTAGAGGATGCTTCTCATGCCTCCATGCCCATTATCAGATGATTTGGATTTAACCTGAGAAGTGTGTGTTTAGATTGAGAATGCACTTGGTGCATTGGGGCTCAGTAATTAGAGTGCCAGTGTGATTTGTGGGGCAGCATATTGACAGGGAGTCAGATCAGCCCAGATGGAGTTCCCTGCTGCTAGTTCTACTAGCCCAGCTTTTTCTGGTTGATGACTAATTTAGGGCCTCTAGAGTGGCAGTGTGGATGAAATGAGTGAGTTAGCATCAGCAGCTTTTGCTTTTCCTTTTTATTTTATGGGCTTAGGGTGTAAGATTTTCTGATGTCAATCTGCAGATCAACTTGTTGAGCTTCTTCTTTGGAGGCTGATCTCAGCAGATGTGGGTTGTACTCCATGAAGAGATCTGTTCCTATTTGGAGGTAACATGGAGAAGAGCAGTCTGAGGGAGAGCTGAACCAGTGGGAGTCTCTCCTTGTCCTAGCTGTGCTGGCAATAGAAGTCAAACTCCTTCAGAAAGAAAATAATTGTATTTGTAAAAATGCCATTTATAGCCAGCCCTTCAGAGGAGGGAAACATTGTCAGGGGAGCATGGGGCAGAGGGGGGCAGAGCAGGGCAGCTCTGTGTCTCCAGAGATCAGGGCAAACACAAGTGTGTGGCTAGAGAGTGGAGGGGATGGAGGAGGAATTCAGAACTGAAAATGTGAGCCCTTTCAAGTTCATTAGGTGATAAAATGCAACAGTCAGGATAGAGAATTGCTTCTCCTAAGAGCTCATCCTGTTTTTGAGCAGCAATTTGTGTTTATAAAAGCAGAAGTATGAGAACCATGGAGTAACAGAAGGAAAAAGGCATAAGGGAGAGCAGTTCCACTTCTCTGGATGCAGTATAATTGGAGACATATTAGACAAAGAGATATGACTGAGATGATTGCAGGCTTGTTTGTTAGAGGGAACTGTCATCTCTGTGTGATTCTTGAGCTTGTCTGCAAACCAGCAGGCTGGTATGTGGGGATCTGTTGATGGTAATCCAGTAGGAAGCATTTCTCAATCCTGTTTGGGTATTGCTTGTCTCAGGTAAGCTCCTGGAAGGGCAAGGGACAAGGGCAGCCAAGGAGCTAATATAATTAAGATCTATTAAAGTTGGGAAGTAAGGAATAGAAGTTGTTAGTGACTTCAGAGCCCTGAATTAAATGAGTGAGAGCTGTGAGGGAGCTCCTGACAGGTCTGAGCACAGGATGGGCACTGGAAATCTGGGCAAGTTGTAGAAAAGAGCTGAAATTGTTTTAGGCATCAAGGGGATGCTTTCTGTGGAGAGACTTTAAGGAGCTGCTGATCATAATGTTCTCCCCAGGAAAGCTCTTGCAATCTACTGGGTACCAAAATGGTTCTTGGGTGTGGTGGAGAAACAGTTAATACTTGTTTCCTGAAAGCAATGAGGAAGACCTGGCTGGGGGATTTGCCTCTTCCTGATCATCTTCAGAGCTGAGTGACTCTCTTTTGTCTACCCCTAAATAATTGGGTACTTTGGGACTTGCTGAGCTCAGGTGAGATTTAATGTTCCTGTCAGGGCTCCCAGGTCAAAAGGAACTAGGAAATGAGTAAGAATGTGTTGCCACTCTCTCAGCTTGAGAAGCATCCAAAGGAAGAAAGCTGCTGCACTTCATGTCCTGTCTGCTGTTTCTGAGGAGCCAGTGGAGGAGAGGCTTAAAAACAGCTTTCTGTGTTTTGTAGATAACTCCAGTGGTGCAAAGTCAGACATGGACATGGCATATGAAAGAGCCAGAGTGCACTTTGGCTCTGGGGACACTGCCAGCAGTCCTGTTGTGGGCAAGGTAGGTCACCTTCTCTGGGAGTCCAGGGTGTTTCCTCATTGCACTTCCTTCCCTACCTCCTTACTCTTGGGGTGACTGAAATGTCTTCTCCCTTGTTCTGAAGTGTTGCCCTTGCAACTCTGTGCAAGTTGTGATGCTTGGCCTTCCTTTACTGGTGTGTGTTCACTTACACTTGCTTCAGGAGATTTTGGTGGCTGCTGAGGCTTTTTTAGTGCAGCTCTTAAACCTCTGGAGATTCCCTTGGAATAATGGGAAAGCACTGCTGCAGCTTCTTCATTTTAGGTGTTGCCTTCCTCTGACTCCTGGAGAGTTTTTATCTGGAAGGGTGAATTTCTCAGAGCAGCCTCTCTCTGTGAGAACTGCTTTGCAGGGAGGAATCAAAAACTTGCATCTGCCTCTCAACTTCCTGTGGTGATTTATAGACCTGCTTTGATTTCTGAGGTCTGCTTTTTACAAGTACTGACCTGGAAGTTAAGAGCACAGAAATGCTCTTGAATTACAAACACTGCAGCCCCAAATCTGACCAGAAACTGTGGCTCAGTGTGACCTTAACAAACACTTGATCCTTTCCTCCATCTCTGTATACAGTGTTGATGGAGTTTTAGTTCTGCCAGGCTGGCAGCTGCCCAGTTCCTGCAGTCTCTTGTTCTCCCCCTTTGCAGGCTGGGATGAGTAACTTTCTTTGCCTTCAGTGTCAAGCTTTGCAGGGAAATAGCAGGATAATGAAGTCAGCAAGCTGTTGCTGCTTCTGAAACTGAAGGGGTGTTTTGCAGGCTGCCAGTTGTGGTGGAGAGAAAGCACAGATGATATGAGAAGTTTGTGCTGGGTAGGGGCCAGTGATAGCATTTGAACTGATCCTTGCTGTGTGTCTGCTCTTTGCAGTCCATACTGAAGAAGACTGTGACAGTGACAGAAACTCCCTCAGCAGTTTTCCACTACAGTGCTGTGCAGGATTCCTGTAACAGCAAACACATTGATGCCATTGTGGAAGCAGCCAAGAAGGACCTCTCCACCTTGATGAAGCTTGATGTGAGTTACTGCAGGGAGAAATGGCTTTGGTTTTGCTTTCCTTCTCCTTCTGCCAGGCACTAACCACTAAACTGTCTCCCTAGGATGCTGGAGAGTAGCTGAATGTTTTATTCTCTGCTCTGGGGAAGTTATTAGCAGGACTGAAGTGAATCTGAATGACTCTGCCTTTTGAAAAGGCCACACTGAATGCACTGCCTGCATCTCTTCTCACTGAGCCCTGTGAGAAGTAAACATGCAGTCTCTGCTGCCTTGCAGGCTGTTCTGTAAGAGCAGAAGCTCTGTGAAGGCACTCAGGTGGTGGCTGAATCCATTCATCCTGTTGGCACAGCACCTGAGTGCCTCCTCTGGGTTTTGGGATTGAATCTGTGTGTTTGGCCAAAGGCTGGGAGTGCATTTCCCAGCTGAGTGGCTGTGCCATGCCAGCTCCAAGTGGAATGCTGGGTGCCCTGGCAGTCAGCATCAGGAGCTCAGCCTGTGCTGATCACTTTCCCTGTTGTTAGAAGGAATGACAATGTTTGTTGTCATCCTGCCTGTGATTCCAGCTGCATTTCATTACAGAGCTGTGTCTGCTCAGGCAGCTAATCAGACAGTTTGGGTCAATTGTACATCTGTCTAAATCAGTCACAGCCTGGTTTTATTACAGTCTATATTTCAATATCTCCAGTCTGTTGGTGCTGCTAGAGGCCTGGGCACAGCTGCTGCTCCTCCTCTGCTTTAAGAGCTTCACCAAGTGACACTTGCTAGAACTTGAAGGACTTTCTTTTTCTCAGAATCCCAGGGTGGTGGGGGCTGGGAGGGAGTTCTGGGGGATCACCTACAGCAGCTGCCCAGCATCACCTCCAACTGCCTTGGGAATCTCTCCACACAAGGAGACTCCACAACCTCTCTGGGCAGCCTGGGCCAGGGCTCCAACACCCTCACAGCACACAAGTTTCTCCTCCTGTTCAAGTGGAACCTCCTGGGTTCCAGTTTGTGCCCAGTGCCCCTTGGCCAGGCCCTGGGCACCACTCAGCAGAGTCTGGCCCCCTGCCTCCTGACCCCACTCTTTAGCTCTTGCTCAGCATTGAGCAGGGCAGTTAAGGGTCTGCTCTTCTTCAG
The DNA here is from genome assembly GCA_013399015.1 of Galbula dea. NCBI lineage: Eukaryota > Metazoa > Chordata > Aves > Piciformes > Galbulidae > Galbula > Galbula dea. The sequence goes on along the minus strand of VWZX01010910.1, from coordinate 1,259,774 downwards.
GCTAAAGAGACTCAGAGTTTTGGATGTTAACATTCCCTGCTGACTTATACGTGGTTCCTGTTGCAACTTGAGAATCCTGGTTGTGATCTCTCAGCTGCCGGCAGTGATGCTCCCGAGACATGCTCTGTTGTTGTTGGTTTGGTGATGGAGCCCAGTACTGTCTGTTAGTCTGCAGGAGATCTGACTCTCTTGGTACATCAGTTTTCAGGTTTTTTTCAGGCATTTATATCCTTGTGAAAGGCTACAGGGTGTTTTAGAAGAAACTCTTGTTGCAGTTGGAGTAAAGTAGGAGTAGGTACTTTTATCTCAGACTCTGTGTGTGGCAGGGGTTTGTATCCAATGCACAACTGAGCTCTTCCTTCTTAGACCTGTTGAATCAGGAGCAAAGATTCCAAGGTCACTGAAGCTGCTGATGACAGCACTTGGAATCTAGAGTCAATTTCTAAGCAATTAACAAGGAAACAGATTAGAGTTGGAAGTTAATTGGAAGAGTGTTCTTAAAATGCAGCGGCTGATAGGCAGTGCTTTAAAGGTGAAGATCTGAACAATGATGATCCAAGGTAAGCTTTTCCAACTTGGATATTGCAGCAGCTCAGTTTTTGACAAGCAAATCAGAATCTGATGGGATGTAGCCAAATGCTAGAAGCCTCATTTAAAGATCAATGCTATTTTTTTCTATGCAGCATAGCAAAAGTTGATTCTTCTACAGGAAGTGGAAGAAAAATCTTGTTGCATTTAAAATATTTGTGTTCAACACTATTTACAGAAAGGAAGAAAATGAATTCTGAAAGCTCTTCTCTTAACAAAATTACCTCAGATCCTTTATTTCTTAGCTGGCTGGAGGCATTTCAATTTGTCATTTCTCAGGGCAGCCAATCAGTGTGGATAGAATCAAGATGTTTGATGGCAGCTGGTGATGGCTTTTCTGAGGGGGGTTCTTTAGTTGTGTTTTTCATGAGAGTGTAAGAGAGAGAAGGAGGAGAAGGTCATCTGCTTTAGGAGAGGCACTATTGTTTCCAAAGACCTTTAGGTGTCTACCTTCAGAATGAAGATCTTAACTCAGATTCCTTGGATCTCTGTTCTGAATGGGTTTCAGCCTGACACAGCTGTGATGTGGAGTTGATGTTGCAGAGCATAGGGAATTACAAGGGAATTTCCTTTGGCAATAGAAAAGTGGTCTGTCTCTCTTAATTACTGCTTTTGTTTATTGGTTACAAGTGGGTTGTGCTTTCATTTCTGCATCCTAATCCTCTGCTAAGTTATTATCTGTGATAGTAACACAAGGCAAGAGACTTGCTGTGAAATGGGCCTTATGCTAGTGACTTCTTCTCCTAGAGGCTCCTGGCTGGAGGAGGTTGGTGGGGATCAGGGCAGTTACTTGGCTCAGATCCTGTAGCTGTGCAGTGCTGTATTTGGGCTTGCAGGTCTTGCCCATTCAAGAGAGAAGGTACTAGGGAGGATGGATCTTGTTTGTCAGCTCCTTTGGTGGTTAATCAGGGTAGTAACAGCACAGAAAAGTAGGATTTCAAGGGCTGCTTGGAGGTCAGTCAGTCTCTTTTCATACCCAGGCAGAATCAGATATTGCTGAGTCACTTCTGACAGATTTCTCACTAAGCTGTTCCTAAAGATCTCCAATGCTGAGGATTTCACAGCTTTGTGTGCAGTCTGTGCCAATACTTAAGTAGTCTTAGACATGAGGAAAAGCTTTGCAAGGTTTTTTTGTTAGTGCTAATGCAGCCAGAAAAAGCAGTTGATGAGTAGAACTCATTAGGGAGCTTGTGTTCCCTCCCTGGGAGACAATTCCACAGCTAAAACTTTGTCTTTAGGTAATTCTATACAACCATAGGTGTATAAATATAGAAGAGATATGATGGAAGTTAGTTGAGTTGATATTGCTGAGCTGAAATATTTTGACAGGTGCCTGCACACTGGATACCTTCCCATGGAGCAGATTGCTTTCAATAAAACTATCTTTTGATTAAACTCTGTTCTTTTTATCAGCAGTAGGTGTGAAGAATAATGCTAATATTTCACTTGCTCTGCTGTTTTTCCAAAGAGGAAAAGCTAGCCTAACCAGTAGAGTGTTTACATCTCTGCTCTCCTGTTTCCTGCTGCAATGAGGTTAGTGGCTGTGGGCAGGCTCTGCTCTGCTGCCTGCCCTGCATTGCACACTGTGCTGGACTGTGCCTCTGGCTCTCCTGCTTCTGGGGGTTGTCCCTCTGTGCAGAGCTGTGGCCACAGGAGGCTCTGCCTTGGCCTTGCACTGTCACTCTGCAGTGTAATGCAAGAGTCAGGTCACTGAGCCTGGGCTTCTGTCCTGACCCACTTGGATGATGATGATGGTAAAATATTGAGCTGCTGGTTTAGGGGAAAGTGTTGCTGAAGCAGAGGTGGTCTGAAGCCCCAGAGTTTGGTACTGACTGCACATAGGACACCAAACTGTCTGTGCAGTTCTTGGAGGTGGGAGGAAGATTTTCTCCATGCCTGTTGGTTGTCTGTTATGTGTTCAGGATTATTTTATGTCCAGCTCTGGAGCTGGAAAGGAGTCTTCTGCTCAGCTGCTGTCTTTAACCAGACCAGCTCCTTGCCACTGCAAGGGTTTGGGATTGAGTCCAAACTAAGGACAGGCTTTTGGAAAGACCTCCCCACCCCCACCCTCCTCCCCAGGCTCTTCAGCTGGGAGGAAAATTCCCCCTCAGTTTGAATTCCCCTTCAGTCCCCACGTGCATGGACACAACAGCTCCTTACCTGGAGAAGTTTTTATTCTACAGTGTGCATGAAAATCTGCTTTGCACAGCACAGCTGAGCTGTGTGGCCAGGGAAGGGCAGTGCTAAAGCTGGTGCTAGATCCTCTTGTCCAGCTCCTCCATCATGTAGGCAGTCTCCTCTGCTTTCACCTGCCTTTGAAAATGACCCCATATTTCATGATTTTCATGCCAGCTGCTCTAGGTCTCTTTGGTATAGACCCTTAAAAGATTCTGAGGACCAAACTGGCAAAAGTCCTTAAGAAGCTTAAGACTCAGCAGTTGAAATGAATTAAATTTTTTATTTTTTCCTGGAAGAAATGTCTGTTGGGTAGAGAAATATAAAAATCCTGGCCCAGATTTTAAGGAGATTCAAATACTTATTGTCTGTAGCAATTGTTCCTCTTGCTTGCACTGTTTGGATGCTTCCTTCCATGCCTGGGTCTTTCCATATGCACAGGCTAATCAATTGTCCTCCTGCCCCTTTCTTCTCCAGGACCCTTCCCTGCTGGATGGCAAGGTGACACTGCATCATGTTCCTGCTGGGACTGTGCTCTCAAGGCAAGGAGATCAGGTGGGTGAGCATCAGCTGAGAGCAGGGAGTGGAAGTCTGGCTCAGTCTTTGTCCCCCACAGTAAGGTAGTTCTGCACCTTTATTGGTGATAAATAACAAATCCCCACCTGCCCCCTCCCAAGCCTTCTCTCTTCAAGGTAAAACAATCCCAGCTCTCAGCCTTTCTGCACACATGAGGCAGCAGTGGAGCCAGAGCCAGCAGAAATCTGAAACCTTCAGGAGAAGGTCTGGAGTATGATACCTCCACCCTTCCTGGGGAGCTCTGCAGCCCAGGCAGCATTTCTTCATGCCCTGTGCTGTGGGCTCCTGATGATGGTCCCTGCAGCAGATTTCCCACCATAAACTTTGTTTATAGCAAAGTGTGTTTAGGATTTAGGGAGACTCATTTATAATAATCCTTTGTAAATAGCCAAGCTTCTGCAGAGCTGATGAGGGGCAGCTCCAGTGAGAGTCCTCTGCTGAGCTGTGCTGTCCCTCACCCCATTTTCCTCCTTCACAGTTCTGCTGGGGCTTGAGCTCTTTCAGCTGCAGCCTTCAGCTCTCATAAGCATGGGAGGAGAAACACATTCTTCAGTCTTGTGGCTGCTTAGTTTTAAATATGCATGACCTGCTTTTAATAATTCACTCTTGTGTCTTATTTTATCACCTAAACAGATTGGTCACTGGGATAATTGCTGTGAAAGCTCTGTGTTTGTTTTCTTGAGCTCTCCCTGCCCTCTCTGCAGGATGTGAATGTTTGCTTCGTGGTCTCAGGGATGCTGCACGTGTACCAGAGGAAGATAGACTCTGAGGAGGACACCTGCCTCTTCATCACCCACCCAGGGGAGCTGGTGGGGCAGCTGGCTGTCCTCACTGGGGAGCCACTCATCTTCACCATCAAGGCCAATCGAGACTGCAGCTTCCTCTCCATTTCCAAATCCCATTTCTATGAGTGAGTTCTGCCATGGAAACCTGTTTGGCTTGAAGTCTTTGTCTGGCCCTTGTGAATGAATGTGGGTGGTGGATGGATGGGTGGTGGAGCACTGCTACCACACAGCCCACAGCAAACCATGTCCAGGAGATCTTGTCAGGCTTGAGAGGTGAGGTGTGCCTCTGCAAACCTCAGGGAGTTCAACAAGGCCAAGGGCAGGGTCCTGCACCAGGCTTGGTACGTCCTGAGCAGTGACTGGTTTGAGAGCAGCCCTGAGGAGAAAGACTTGGGGGGTGCTGGTGGGTGAAATGTGCTTTTGGGGCCCAGAAAGGCAATCAGATCCTGGGCTGCATCAAAAGAAGCGTGGCCAGCAGGTTAAGGGTGAGGATTCTCTCCTCTGCACTGGTGAGACCCCACCTCAGCTGCTGTGCCCAGCTGTGGGGCCTCCAGCATAGGAAAGACCTAGACCTGCTCCAGCTGGTCCAGAGGAAGCCACAAAAATGATCCAAGGGCTGGAGCACCTCCCCTGTGAGGCCAGGCTGAGAGACTTGGAGTTGTTCAGTCTGAGAAGAGAAGGCTCCAGGGAGACTTGAGTGCAGCCTTTCAGTACTTCAGGGGCCTGCAGGAAAGGTGGGGAGACTTTGTCAGGGAGTGGAGATAAGATGAGGGGTGATGGTTTTAAACTGAAAGAGGAGAGATTTATATTGGATAACAGGAAGAAATTCTTCACTGTGAGGGTGGTGAGGCACTGGAACAGGTTACCCAGAGCAGTTGTGGGTGCTCCATCCCTGGCAGTGTTCAAGGCCAGGCTGGATGAGAGGCCTTGAGCAACCTGGTCTAGTGGAAGCTGTCCCTGCCCATGGCAGGGGGTTGGAACTAGATGATCTTTAAGGTCCCTTCCAACCCAAACCATTCTGTGATTCTGTGCAGCTTACATGGGGGTTTTAAGTGCTCAGCTGAGCTCTGGCCCATCTGTCAGATGGCTTTATCTCCAGCAAGAGGTGATGCAGGGAGCATGGTAATGTTTCCCTGTCTGAAATGGAGATGCCTCCCTTTTCCAGGGGTGTAGAGCCCTTAACCCAGTGGGGTGGGATTCATGACCCAAGACTCATGCTTTGCAATCCAGATCAGGAAGCTTGGCCAGAGCCTGTGCTTTTGCTGGGTTAAGTGCTTCTTTGCCAGGCCATTTCCCTTACACTCCTTGTTCTTTTTTTGCTGGAGAACCCCCTCAGTTCTGTTCCCAGACACAGGCTGCTGGGTGTGTTAGAGTGGTTGGTCCTGGTGTAACTCACTGAAGGCTTTCAGTGCTCACTAGTACCATAGGTCAAATGATAATGCCCCTGTGCAAGAGATTTCTTTCTGGGCCTTGGAAGTAGGACTTGTGACTCAGTGCTTGAGGGGGGATTTAGATATTTGTTAGTTAAAAACCCAGTGTGATGACTGTGGTTAGCCTTGTTGTCCAATATTCATGATTAAGGCCCTTTATTTATTTCCTGATCCTATTATTAAGACCTTCTGAAGGTTCACACACATAATTTGTGTCAAATACCTCTAGTTCCTGTTCCAAACTCCTCTTTCAGCTTCTGCTTGGCTGTGTCAGCACTCCTGTCTTATGGGTAGGACTTCTGGAGGTTGTGTTTTCTAGGCCACTGTTATGTTGTCTGTTTCTGTGTACTTCTTACTGTTCAAATAACTCTTAGTTGTTTGTGTTCCTAATAACTTGGCCACAGAACCTTCTTCTGTGTTTTTGGTTTTTCACCTCAGGCAAAGGCTGTGTGGTATAAACCTGAACATGCTGTTCTTGGAGTGTGCTTGGTTCTTTTGCTGGGTTTTTCCAAGTCTGTGGCTGATGTCAGCTCTCTGATCACAGCATCATAGAATGCCTTGAACTGGAAGGGACCCACAAGGATCATTAAGTCCAGCTCCTGTCTCTGCCCAGGACAACCCCAAAGTCACCCCATGTGGCTAAGGGCATTGGCCAGATGCTTCTGGAATTCCCTGGAAGCTGGTGCCATGACTGCACCCCTGGGGAGCCTGTTCCAATGCTCCACCACTCTCTGGGGGAAGATCCTTCTCCTAAGATCTAACCTGGACTCCCCTGGCACAGCTTCATGCCATTCCCCTGGGTCCTGTTGCTGGTCACCAGAGAAGAGCTCAGCTCCTGCCCCTCCTTCCTCTCAGGTTGCCCAGAGGAGTTGTGGATGTTCCACCCCTGGCAGTGATCAGAACCAGCTTGGATGAGGCCTCTGGTCTCGTGTCTGACAGATGCTGCCCATTTGTGCCATTCCATGTGCTACCAGGTTTATCTTTGATGCCAGTTCAGCCATCCAGTCAGGTTCCATCTTTCCCTCCTCTTTTGTTTTGATATTCAGTCCTGGATGAACTCTCATTTGCTTGAGCTGTTTTCCTGAGTTTTCTCTTCTCTCTCAAGAGTCAAATCATCTCTTGTTTATTCCAGCTTCCCTTCTTGCTTCCATGAACCCCTGAGCAGTCAGTGATCTCAAACCCATTAGTGAATCCCTTCATCATTTTTAGGGCCTTTCCAAATCTTTTATTTTTCTTTCAAAAATCTGTTGCCAGTTCTCTGCATTTTGGAAGCTCTGTGACCTGCCAGTGTTCCATCTTCACAACTTCTCCTAGCACTCAAGCTTCACATTGCTTCTAACCCCTGTTCCCATATTTGTTACTGTAGAAAGTCTTGGAAAAGCATGAGGTGCCTCCAGGTGTGTTTGGTTTTGCTTTGAATTTGATGAGAGAGAAAAACTTGTTGATAAAGTTAGAAGTAAATTTGATCTTCCACTTTTTGTGCCAGCTTCTGTGCCCCTAGATCTACAGTGTTAGGCTTTCTCCTTTGCTCAGGCTCCTAGGGCTTGGGAGAGGGGCTCTTGTCTTACTTGCTAACCAGAAGAAATTAGACAGGAACCTCCTTTATTCTCCAGATTTCTTGTCAAATACTTGACTCTCTTTTTCTCTGAGCTGCTGTGGAACAGTGGAGATGTTATTTCCTCAGTAATTGATGTGAGGGTGAAGCAGGAAGAACATGGTCAAGAGCTGGCATTAGGCAGAGAGCTCAGGGTTTGGAATTGCACGTTAGGTGTTTAAATCCTTTTCAGTGAGGCTTTGGTATTAACCCAACTAAATAGCTCTGGCAGTGGAGAGTTTAAGCACAGGGGAGAGCCAAGCTAATTGCACAGCAGATCCCTTCAGTGCCTTGCTAGCTCACTGAGGTACTGAGCCTGCAGTGCCCACGCTGCAGCTGCTGATGTCTCCTGGCAGCAGTGGAATCAAGCTGTCAGCAGCCTCTCTCAGGGGATGTGTTCAGGCTCTGCGGTCCTGGAGAATCTCTCACGTTTGCTGCTTCAGTCAGTTTCACAGTTTGGAGTCTTAATCGTGGGGGCTTGCCAGGGAAGGAGGGAGGCTTTCAGTTTTATTTGGGGTTGCCAGCCAAGCTGAATATCAATTTGCATCCACAGCCAGGAGAGTATCTGCCTGAGTCCCAGGCTTTCCCAGCACTGCTTGAGCCCTTTTGTCACTGCATTTGGGGAGCTTTCTAGTGAAGAATCCTCAGGATCCCTTTAGAAGCAGGTTTCTGTAGCACAGAGCCTTGGCTTTTCATTTTCCCAGTGGCAGTGTGTGCCAAGCAGAAGAGCAAAGATGAAGATGCCCAAGTGAGAGGAAGGAAACCTGGCTGGGAATGGGAGGGGGTGGAAATCTGCTCTCCTCATCCTGGGCTAAGGGTGGGCTCTTGCCTTCCACCCTCATCCTCTGGTAGAAGCTATAAAGCACTGAGTGAAGTCAGAGCCTGTCAGCAGTGTGCATTTTGAATGCATTAAGTATTAAGATCCATATCCTGAGGGAGGACAAGCTGTGTTGGTCACAGCAACCAGCCTCTGCAGGAGACTTGGGGCTACATAAGCAAGCAGAGTCAAAGCAGTGAGCTAAACCAGTCAGGAGTTTTCAGGGGGTTTGTTTAGTTTCTAGGTCAGCTGAAAGGGGAGATGGGGCTGGGTGCTTTGTGTGTGAGGGTTGTCTGTTTATTAGTGCTTCTCCTGAGGTGCCTCTTCTGTCATCTTTGCCCCAGGTTACCTTAGTGTGGTGGAGTTTCCATAGCTCACATGTTGGTTTCACAGCACTAAGAGCTTCTCAAAACCCAGGTAGTCTGGGGGGGTTGGGTAGGAGATGGTGAGGGGCATGGAGACCTTGGGGCAAGAGAAGTGGGGGAGGAAAACTGTTCTGATGGCTGGATTTTAAACTGTGCTAAATGCAGGAGCTGATGTTCAGTTTAATTTACCAAAGAGCACATAGGAGTGCAGGGTACAGGTGTGATCAGCTCAGTATGCAGTAGGGATAGAGAACCATACAATCATGAAGGTTGGAAGGGACCTTAAAGATCATTGACTCCAGACCTAATGCTGTCAGGTCACCACTGGACCATGGCCCTCAGCACCACATCTCTACATCTTCTCAGTCCCTCCAGGGATGGTGCCTTGGGCAGCCTGGGCCAGACCTTGACAGCCCTTTCAGGGAAGAAATTGTTCCCAATGTCCAACCTAAACCTCCTCTGGCACAACCTGAGGCTGTTTCCTCTTGTCCTATCCCTTGTTCCTTGGGAGAAGAGACCAACCCTCACCTGGCTCCAGTCTCCTTTCAGGGAGTTGTAGAGAGTGAGAAGGTCTCCCCTCAGCCTCCTCTTCTCCAGGCTAAACAACCCCAGTTCCCTCAGCTGCTCCTCACAGCACTTGTGCTCTAGACCCTTCCCCAGCTTCATTGCCCTTCTCTGGACACACTCCAGCACCTCAGTGTCCTTCTTGGAGTGAGGAGCCCAAAACTGACCCCAGGATTCAAGGAGTGATCTCCCCAGTGCCCAGCCCAGGAGGACAATCCCTGCCCTAGTCCTGCTGACCACACTAGTGCTGATCCAATCCAGGATGCTGGCTCATCTTCAGCTGCTGGCAAGCAGCATATGCACCTTTGAGTCTGTTCCACTTCAGTTTCAGGGATTTCTACTGAAGAAATGAATTAACTTCATTATTAAAAGAGTAGCAGTTGGAGGCACTGGGTGAGGAGAGTGGATAAGCATGAAAGGTCCCTGCAGTGCCCTGTGTGCTGTGCTTCACTCATGGTCCCTGTCAGCTCTGGGTCTCTTGCTGCACCTGTGGGACTAAGGACTGAGAAATCTGACCCTTTAGAAACTTGAGGGCAGTTTCTGTGCTCCCTCCAGGCAGTGAAGAGCTCCTGGGGAGCCTGCTGTAGCTCTCACATTCTAGGGGGATGGATCTCTGCTCAGGCTTTCTCTGCTTTCTACCAGGTTACAGTGGTGCACAAGGAACTCTGTTTCAGTTAGAGAGCATAGAGTGACCATGCTCCTTCCACTCCTTTCTCTCCTCTTCCCTGTTTTTTAGGGTGTGAGGTTAGATAGGAAGCTCACTTGATCTGTGCTTAGGGACAGTTCCCACATACACAGGGTCTGTTACAACACTCTGATATCTTCATTGCAAAGGGACCATGGAGGCAGAGAACTTACCAAGTTTTTATCTATTTCTCTTTGTTTCTTTCCATGTGTGCTTTTTAGGTAGCTCCTTCATCTCTGCCTGTGTGTGCTCCCTGCACTGACTCTGCACACTCTTGCCTCTTGTCAAGTCACTGTTTCAGTGTCTGCCATCAATTGCTCTTGATGCAGGAACAGAATAAGATGTCCTCACAGTTGCAGCATTAGAGGTGTGTGGGATCAGCTCACTCCTCTGGAGTAGTGCTTCAGGAGGGCCTTGAGTGCTTACTCACAGTGACAGGATGCAGTGATCTTTAGTCTGAAAAGAAAGAGAAAAAAAGATATTTGTAAGCAGTCCTCAGGTGTCTGGCAGAGTGAGTTCCCTCAAGCCCCACACTTGGTGCCAAGTTTGCTGTTATCCCTGGCAGAACACACTGAAAGCTTTCCCAGTTTGAGACAGGTGTGGAATTACAGTGTCTTTATTACTGGAGACTTGAAAGCATCACTCAAAAGATTCAGTGTGAGGATCAGAGGCTTTATCAGCAGATGCTTCAGTTCTTTGTGGCCTTTGCAACAGGGACAAGGGAACATTTGAAATGCAGAGCAGGGCTCTTATTTTTAAGAGCATCAGACTTTCCATGTAATAAGTTTCTGACCTGTTGCCAAAGCTAGAGAAGACTGAGCAGGTGCACATGTGGGAGACAGAGGGGCAGAATGGCAGGAAGAGATAATCTTCTGGACACTATTGACATGTCCCTGAGCCATGAGAGACCTGGGTGAGGGGCAGGTTGGGAGACTACCTCATAAACAAGAGCTAACACAGACTCATAGAACTGAACTGTTTCAGTTGAAAGAGACCTTTCAGATCAAGTCCAACCATTAACCAGCACTGCCAGGTCACCACTAAATCGTGTCCCTTAAAACCTTTAAAGGTCTTAAACCCCTCCAGGGATGGTGACTCCACCACTGCCCTGGGCAGCCTGGGCCAGACCTTGACAACCCTTTTGGGGAAGAAATTGTTCCCAATGTCCAACCTAAACCTCCTCTGGCACAACCTGAGGCTGTTTCCTCTTGTCCTATCCCTTGTTCCTTGGGAGCAGAGACCAACCCCCTCCTTGCTTTTTTTTCCCCCACCATCCTCCTCTCAGGGAGCTGTAGAGAGTGAGAAGGTTTCCTCTCAGCCTGTTTTTCTTCAGGCTAACCAACCCCAGTTCCTTCAGCTGCTCCTCACAGGGCTTACACTCTTCATTGCCCTTCATTGGACACTCTCCAGCACCTCAGCATCCTTCTGGGAGTGAGGGGCCCAAAACTGAATCCACAATCAAGGTGTGGCCTCCCCAGTGTCCAGTCCAGGAGGGTCATCGCTGCCCTAGTCCTGCATGGCTCCCACCATCCTGCTGCTCCCTTGCAGAGAGGAACTGGGCCAGGCAGCAGTACTGGCATCATGCTAGCATAGTCCTGCTGCCACTAGGACAACACCAGCTTTGGGGGATGTCGAACTGGGGCTAGGCTGGAAGGCTGCCGCTCCCCACTGTCAAATCAGCACCGGGCTGGTGTGGCTGTGGTGACAGTGGAGCGTGTCTGGAGGTGTGCACTGGCTGCTGAGCTGGTGTCTAGAGAGCTGTCCACCTGCCTTGGGAAGGGCTGCAGGGGGATGCTGTGCTCTGGGAGGTGCCTGAGTGCTCCCTGTCCCTGCAGGATCATGCGGGAGCAGCCCAGCGTGGTGCTGGGCGTTGCCCACACCGTGGTCAAGAGGATGTCGCCCTTCGTCAGGCAGATCGACTTCGCTGTGGACTGGATGGAGGTGGAGGCTGGACGAGCTGTTTACAGGTGAGATGTGGACGTTGGCTGTTGGATACAGACCTGTGCTGCCCTGCTGATGCATGGGAAGGAGCTCACTCAGCTGAGTCTATCAACAATTCCAGCAGGTTTTTCTGTTTGCCTAGTTTGAGCTTATTTTCTTCCTGCAGTTCCCTTTAGCATTGCCTCAGCCTCTTGTCTCCAGGTGTTACTCCAATTCTTTCATGCTTTCCCTCAGCCTTCAGGTTGCCTTGACAAGCTTTTTAAGTGCAGAATCAATTAGGACATAGACAGTTGTGTTCTGGTCTCTGTATTGTTAGGGCATGAAGATCTATTGCTCAAAGAGGTTTGCAGCCTTTCCAAAATAAACACCAAAACTCCAGGATAACTCACTTAGGCTTATTCAGTAGAAAATTAGAAACTGGCACTGCCTTAAGCTTCAAGAAGCAAATGTTATCCTTATCAAACAGTTTTGTGCTATTTTTTTTTGGTACTAGAATGCATTTGAACCATTCTAGGGTGGCTGCAGTGATGGGAGAATAAAGATCTGATTCTCTATGTGTTCTATATAATTGTAATTTAGTTTTTTTAGCTATACCTGCAGCACCATTGCTAATGGGGGTTTTGGATTACTTTGTGCATCAAAGCAATTGTAGCTGTTGACATCTTGTTAAGATCTTTGGAATTCCTTGTAGTAGTTTTAAGTGCACTACCAGAAGTATAGCATCTGAGGCCACATCTGGAGCATGATGCCCAGTTTGAGGCTCCCCAGTTCCAGAGAGACAAGGAACTACTGGGGAGAGTCCAGCAGAGGCTAGGAAGATGCTGAGGGCACTGGGACATCTCTGGGAACAGGAAAGGCTGAGAGCCCTGGGGCTTCTTAGCCTGGAGAAGAGCGGCCCCGGAGGGGATCTGCTCAATGCTGAGCAAGAGCTGAAGGCTGGGGGCAAGAGGCTGAGGCCAGACTCTGCTGAGTGGTGCCCAGGGACAGGCCAAGGAGCACTGGGCACAAACTGGAACCCAGGAGGTTCCACCTGAGCAGGAGGAGAAAGTTGTTTGGTGTGAGGGTGTTGGAGCCCTGGCCCAGGCTTTGCAGAGAGGCTGTGGAGTCTCCTTGTGTGGAGAGATTCCCAAGGCAGCTGGAGGTGATCCTGGGCAGCCTGCTGTGGGTGACCCTGCTGGAGCAGGGGATTGGACTGGATGATCCCCAGAGGCCTGTTCCAGCCCTCACCATGCTGGGGTTCTGGGATTTCATCTGTGTGCTAGGTTATGCTGGAAATCTGCATGCCAAACAGCACTCTTCAGTCACGCAAACTGGATGTAGCAAAACTTCCTGACAGCCTAGGATGTGTGCACCAAAAGGAATCCAAACCCTGAGCCACTTGGGTTTTTTCTCTGTGACCTGCAGAGTTTCTCTGTACAGCCATATTGTCCTGGCAGTGACAACAAGCTTCTGCTGTAACCAGCAGCAGGGTGGTTGTCTCCTGGTCATCTGCTTCTAGACCTAACATTAAGCAGTTAAGGCAAAGCATGTTCATTAAACATCAGCCCTGTTCCCAAGTCACCTTCCACCAGTGCCTCTTCAGTTTCTTGTTTGCTTGCTGTATTGAACTGTGGCTTCAACGTTTTCTTAGGTCCTCTTAGCCAGCTAGGGAAAAATGATCAACTGATTGAAAAGCTTTAGCTGCATTTGCTGAGCAAAGATGCTTCACTAATCCTTGGTATTGATTATCCCCCTGCAGACAGGGTGACAAGTCAGACTGCACCTACATCGTGCTGAACGGGCGGCTGCGCTCCGTCATTCGCATGGACGACGGCAAGAAGCACCTGACCGGGGAGTACGGCCGGGGGGACCTGATTGGAGTGGTAAGGGGCAGCTTCCTGAGGGAGCTGCTGGTGGCTCCACACTAAGCAAACAGAGCCTTCCTCCCAGCCTTCCAAAGGGAGCTGCTCTTGGCTCCACACTAAGCAGACAGAGCCTTCCTCCCAGCCTTCCAAAGGGAGCTGCTGGTGGCTCCACACTAAGCAAACAGAGCCTTCCTCACAGCCTTCCAAAGGGAGCTGGTAGAGCCACCCAGATGCTGAAGGGGCTGGAACATCTTCCTGATGAGGAAAGGCTGAGGGAGCTGGGGCTCTTGAGCTTGGAGAAGAGGAGGCTAAGGGGTGATCTCATCTATGCTTTTAAATATGTGAAGGGTGGGTGTCAGGAGGATGGGGTCAGGCTCTTCTCAGTGAAGCCCAGTGACAGGACAAGAGGCAATGGCTGTAAGCTGAAGCACAGGAGGTTCCATGTGAATACTTGTAGAAATGTTTTCCCAGTTGAGGTGCCAGAGCCCTGGCCCAGACTGTCCAGAGAGGCTGGGGAGTCTCCTTCTCTGGAGAGATTCCAAACCTGTCTGGATGTGCTTCTGTGTGACCTGGTCTAGGGAACCCTGCTGTGGCAGGGGGGTTGGACTAGATGATCTTTCCAGGTCCCTTCCAACTCCTAACACTCTGTGATTCTGTGTTGACTCCACACTAAACAAAGTCTTCCTCCCATCAGTTGTTAATCTTAGTTGAGAGCTTGCACAGCTTAAACAGATGGAAAATCCTTTGTACCTGGAAAGTTGATATATAATAACACATGAAAAATTAAGAAGAAAAGGTAAACCACAAAAAGTCCCAACCAGCCCAAAAAGCTCTGCACCATGCTCCTGTGTGGTAGGGGCTGGTTACCTTCATGTGGGGAGGAGCCCAGCCTGTATGGAGAGTTGAGGAAGAATTGCAGGATTGTGCAGGACAAGGAGATCTGAATAAATGCCAGAGCAAGGTTCAGCTTGGCTGGGGCCCTCTGCAAGTGCCTAGTCCAGCTGCTTGAGTTAGCAGAGCTCACTTCAGAACTGCATTGGCTTGTTCAGGGAATGTGCAGTTATTAAAAGTTATTAAAGCAACTTTTGATTTCAGAATTGAGTATTTCTCCAGGTTGAGTTTCTCTGCTGTGTTCATGTGTTGTTTCTCAGACCTACTTAACAACTGAAGTAGGAATCCTTCAGCATAAATGTGCATGGTGGGTTTGTTTTTTATCTTTAATATTAGAAAAGGAGGTTCTGAGGTTGTTGTTCAGACCTCTTCTGTTTTTTGAGCTGAAAACTAAGCATTTAATGTGTATCTGTTCATAGCCAGCATTGGCATAGCTCTGAATAAAGAGAGCATGAGAGTTGGTATCAGCACTAGGGGAAGAAATTCTCCTTCACAGAGACGAAGAGGAAGGAGGAGCACAAGGCTGTCTCTCTCTAGAGAGCTGGTTTAAGATTGTGCTGATTGCAGTAGGTGATGGTTTGGAGAAGCAGTTGAGTGTTACCCACTGGTATCAGAGGTCAGCTCTGCTACCTTGCTGGCAGGGTCTGTACTGGAGGCAAACACCAGCACGTGAGTCTTCATCAGCCCAGAAGGCTGGTGGGTCAGGGTGGTGTCTGCACTGGAAGGTGTTTGTGGCAGAGATCTTGTGTGCTCTGAGGGCCTGGGGATTCCCCTGACATCTGACTTGTTCTTCTGGAGAGAATTAGCAAGTTTTCTTAAAGGAGGGAGAAGTCTCTGGACCTTTCTGTGCACGGTCGCAGCTCCTTCAGAAGCAACTGCAGCAAGGTACAGGTGCAGAGAGGTGATGGTGGTGATGCTCCCAGCAGGAGACAGAGGTGCTCTGCAGTGGTGACTGCACCACATTCCTGGAGTTCTGTGTGGACAGTGTTTAAGGATATCTTCCTGAGGTCAGTGCTACTTGTGGCTGAGGAGTTGTGGTGGCTTGGGGTGCCTTTGGAGAAGCAAGGTCTGCTCCTCAGGGTGCTTGACACACACATTTTATTACTTTTCTTTGATAAGCTCCCTCTTTGGGATGCCTCATTAAGGGTGAAATGACATGATTTGACTGGAACAAAAGCTGAGATCTTTTGTGACTAATCATGGCTGGTATGAGGCCTTTCAGTGTGTGAAGGAGGTGTTGTTGGGTTTGACATGTACAAGCAGTGTGCTGCTCGTTTCCTTGCTTGCTTCCCCCTTGGTGATCTGCAGCTTCCTTGTCCAGCTGCTGGAGCTGTGCAGAGCCCCCAGGGTGAAACACAAGAGCTGATGTTCTGTCTCTGGAAGCAGTTTGGAGTGGCAGTGGAGTGTATGGTCCAGACTCTGCCTCCCTGTGCAAGCACTGCTGCTGGTTCTGGCGTGTGGTGGCTCAAGTGTTACCTGCTGAGGAGGATCAGAGATGGTCACAGAATGGTTTGGGTTGGAAGGGACCTTCCAAGGGCATCTAGCCCAACCCCCCAGCAGTCAGCAGGGACATCTGCAACTAGAGCAGGTTGCTCAGAGCCCCAGACAACCTGACCTGGGATGGTTCCAGGGATGGAGCTGTGTTTTGGTGTTTCTGGCTGGTGTTTGCTGGCAAGTCCCAAGGCAGAGATACAGATAGACCCAGGGGGTTTGTGTCTGAACCCTAAGTCATTGCCTGGATCCATGTTATCACATGAATCATTTTGAAGACTTCTGTGACTCCATGGCTGTCATCTACTATCTGCCCACAGCTCCCAGGCCCACTGACTCATGCTGCCATTTGTTGAAGGAGTCTCAATGCTCTGGCTGTGGAAGGCTGGGGGAGGGTTTGTAGAGATTGCCAGGATTAATGGAGCCTTTCTGTGCAGAGAGCATGAGTGCAATGACACCTTTCCCTTTAACAATGGGGGTTTATCCCCTTCTGCAGCATCTGCTGGAAACCTTCAGAAGCCTGCTGTAGGCTTGGGGTTTTTTACCTGAAAGGAAAGTAATTGGAGAGTTCTAGGGGCTTGCAGGGAATGAAATGAGCAGTTTGTAATGGTAATTAGTATTTTGGTCAACCAGTGGTGTGTTCCTTCCTGAAACCCCTCCAAGATCCCCCCATGCCAGCACTAACAAGATCCAAGTCTAGTAGTCAGTGTGGTTTTGTTTACTGCCTTGTTTTTCAGAACTTGAAAAATGCTGTGTGTCATATGCATGAGATGAGTATCTCCCACTTCTGCTTGCAGAAGAGAAGCACTGATAGATGAAGGGTTTCAGACAAGATGTGAATTGTCAAGCATGTGTGTGTGCTCCCAAAGCTGAACTTGTGGTTGGAACTGTTTTGTTCCTGATACTGACTCCATGGCATCTGTTTCTGAGGGAGAAGAACTGACTAGAAACTACAGTTTGCCTTCCCCTTGTAGTTACTTGAAGATCTGGCAAGGACAATTATGTCAGGGGGAGATGGTCCCTGCTCCCTGGGAGCCTTTTTGGAGGGCTGCTGCCAGCTGCTTGCTGCTGCCCCTATTGATGGGCAACTCCAGTTGCTGTCTCTGGTCAAATCAAATCAAAAGCTGACTGAAGCCTTTCCAGGTAGTTCCTAAAGGACAGTGCTGAATCTGCTAGCTAATTCCCTCCCAGCTGAAATACAGTTGACCACTTGAAAGGGTCTTGGCACAAGTCCTGTTCTCTGGAGACCATGGAAGTCTCTTTAGGGGAATCTCTTCCTTTGGTGGTGCTGTTGTTACAGATGCACTTCTGGAAGAACATTGGAATGTTAATTTAGCTGAACTGTTGTGTGAGCTGAAGAGTAACTCTTCCAGTGTCAGCTCTCCCATGCCCAGGTGACCTTAGAGGAGCTCAGAAGAGCCCAGTGTGAGTTGGTAGAGTGAAAGGACTTCACTTTGTTTATATTTTATATATAAATAAATATATATTATAATTTATATTAAGAATATAAATGCTTATATTATTAATGCTTATATTACATTTCTTTCCCCTCAGTCTAGTGCTTTAGTTCTGATCTTGGTTAACTGCTGCAGATTGGAGGTTTTGCCCTTGTGATCTTGCCCTCATTGTCTGGAAGGAGGATTCCTTTTCACTCATTGATCTGTTCCTCCTGGCAGATGGCTCCAGGCTGTGCTGTGGGGGGACTGGGGCTGGTCCCAGGTGGGCTGTGGGATCACCACTCCAAGCACCTCTTGACATGAATGTTCTTCACTTTTTGCATTGCTGGAAGGACACTAGTGGCTGAGGAGAAGGGGGAAAAACCCAACAGAGCTATCTTGTAGAGCAATCTCCTGCTGAAGAAGTTATCTGCAGAGTGCTCCCTCCTTCAGCTGTCTGCACATGATGGAACCTTCTAGGCCATTAGCTTTTTATACAGGTCTGCTCTTTGACTTAACTGGGCTCCTGAAGAATGGCTGCAGTGGTGGTGGGATGAGTGAAGACCAGGCAGTTCTTAGGGGCCTCAGTGGCTGCTGTTGGCCTTACAGTATTTTGAAAAGCTGGGCTCTTTGTGGTTCCTAGCCAGACTTATGGTAGGCACCTGCCTCCCCAAACTGGTGTCTGCAGTGTCCTGCCAGCAGAGCAGTCAGCTTTAGAAATGCCCTGCTGAATGGGGAAGCTGCAGCAATGCTTTGGGTAATTCCTGATCCTTTCTGTTTAACAACCAGGATGCCCCTGTTGTTACTGGGACTGTACCCAGTCATTTTGGGGGAGCAAAAGAGCAAACCAAGTGCAGGAAGACACTTGTGCATTAGGAGTTTCTTTTAACTCAGTGAGAGTGATGAATTGCAGAAGGGATCCTCCTCTGCCAGTGCTGCAGCAAACCAGTTCTGCTGTAGAAGAAATCATGCTTTCCATTCTAGAAAGAAGAGGTATTTGATGTATTTTTAGATGTTAAGCTGTTGATCCAATTAGCAGAGTTAAACATGCATCTGCAAACCAAAGGAATCTGTAAATGGCTTCTGATTTCCGTGGGGGTTTGGAGCATTGTCCTTTGGAAATGTAACACTGCCTGTTAGGAACCTTTAACTGCTGAGTAATCCTCAAAGGAAACATGCCAGGATCAGGATTACACTTGTCAGGCTTTGTTCTTTATCAGTATTAATGTGCTCACATGTCTCTGGCTTCCAGCAGCACCAAAGCCAGGGACTGTCCCTGTACCTGGGCAGCCCTGCAGCTTCCCCTCTCCTGAGCCTGCTGTACTTGGTCATTTCTAAGCATGGGGGTGGGTTGTGCCCATTACTTGCATGTATTTTATTTAAACCATGACTATATCATTTGATAAAGCTTTGAAGTTGCTAAAAAGCCCATTTCAGGGTAGTTCAGGTTAGTGGTGCCTCAGCCACTCTCTGTGCAGAGAGCATGTCTGGGGAAACTGGAGGCACATGAGGTCCAGGAACTGAGCTGGAAGATGTGGTTCTGGAAGGAGGAGTTCTCTTCCCATCTCCTCCACCATCTGGTTTGCTAGTGCATCACTACAAGCTGTTATTTCTCTAGCAGCATCTTAGGTGTGAAATTGTAGTTAAAAATAACCCAAAACCAAACCAAAAAATCCCCCAAACCAACCCCCCCCAAAATAAACAAAACCCAAACCCCAGGCATTCACCAGCAGTGAGGCAAGAGAAGGAAACTGAGATGTGGCTTCACATCTGCACAGCTGAATTAGTGTCAGACTGAACTGAGCAGCTCAGTGTCCTGATTTCCAAACCCAGCTGGAGAGGGTTTTTGGCTGAATCCAAGTCCCTGATCTGAGGCACCTGGACCTGGGTTTCCTATGAACATCTTCACACAGTGTGAGCTGCTGAGCACTGGCTGCTCTTCTGATTTGTTTCTCTGCAACAGTTTATTCTTTTATCCACAGCAATTTATTTTTAATCTTTATTTGCCTGAAGTTCTCAAGAGCTGTGAGAGTCAGAGGCAGTTCACAACAGCAAATCATGGCACAGTTCAGTGGTCCCAGGCACAGTTCTGACAGGATCTGGCATTAGTGTTCTGTGGGTAAGTCAGCTGGATTTGTAGCTGCCACAGAGAAAACTGCAGACAGCTTTATCTCCTTAGCCAAATGCTTTTCAGAGCATATTAGAACCTTTGATGACAGATAATGATAAAAGCTGTGACCTGCTGGGTTTCAGACAGGTGATTTCATGCATTAGACTCTCATTCCTTAAGCTATTTTGTGTCTCCCTCCTGCTTCCAGCTGAACTCCCAGTGATGATATCATTGCTAGTGTCCAGCTATCAACTGATTCTTGCTGCAGCTTCTGATCCCCCCTCAGGACAATCTTCCCTTGCCTGCTGCTCCTTTCTGCCTTCCATTGTGAGAAGCCTTCTGTTGAACTAGGCTGGCTTAGGAGTGGCAAGAGTTGATTCTGCATCATCCCCTGTAAGCTTTGCAAAAGGCAGAAGTTAGTTGGTAGCAGAAGAGATTTCTGTTTTCCCTTGGTTGTAACTCTGATTTTTGGGAAGTGGCATTAAGCAAGAGCCACTGAGAGGTGTCTGATGCTCTTCATCATCATGAAGATGCTGGAGGCCAGGGAGTGGAGGCAGGCAGAGTGCAGCAGAGGGGAAGAGTCAGCAGTGGAGGGTGAGGAAGGGTGTTGCTGAAGTCCCAGACAGGTTTGGTGTTCCTGTGGTGTGGAGCTGGGTCAAAGACAATCAGACCTCTGCCTTGCTGGAGAATACTGGAGTAGGTCATCATATCCTGCTCTCTCTTCTTCCCTTGTTGAGTTCAGCTGTGGTCACACTGAGGAGTGTGCTGCGTGCTTGTCAGCACTGCCATGGCACTTGCAGGTGCCCTCCAAACAGCTTGGATACATGTGGTGGATGTGTTGGGTGTTTGTGCATGTGCTTCAGATAGCTTTTGTCATTGTTTTTGGTGTTGGTTTGGCTGTCATGTTGGATTAGGGAAGCAAAGTGTGTGTGCAGCTTCCCCTCTTCTCCACAGCCACATATGCACATGAGGAGGAGGCAGAAGTACCTGGGGTAGGACTGCTGCCAGTTCCCATCCCCAGGGAGAAGCTTTCCCTTTTCTGTCCCTTGGTGACATTCACTGCTGCAACAGGACTGTTGCACTGCTGCAAAATGCAGGCTTGGTCCTGTCAGGAGAACCTGCATCCCCACTGCACTGCCTGAGTTACAGAAGGTAGCAAGCTCAGGTGTGTTTTATCTGCACACACACACAGGTACACAAGGTAGGACTTGGGGGGAGGGTGTGTGTGAATGTATGTAAGTTGTCTTTGTTGTTTCAGATGCATCTGAGAAGGAGAGAGGGAGGTCTGCATTCCTCTCTCTGCACAGCAGAAGTGCTGGGTGTCCTCAGTCACGGGGTTAGCTTGGCACAGGGAGATTGCAGAAGGTGGTTGGTAGAACAACTTTCAGGAGTACATGGTGTACTGCCTTCATCCACTGGCACTGCTCCCACAAATAGCATTGCTTTACAGCTTCTCTGCTTGCTCTTCCCTCTCCTTCGTTGCTTCCGGCAGTGTCTCCTCCCTTGTCTTCTTCTGATGCAAACACGTGAATGTTTCAGACCCTTCTGAGCTCATGGCTGGAGGAAACACCTTTATGATGCCATCCTCCACTGCTTCAGGTGCAAAGGAGCTGAGGAAGGGTCTGAGGGCAGCTTGTTTAAACAGAAAAAATATTCTGTGTGGTGTTTGGTTGCCCTTCAGGTAACGTTGATTCTGTTACATCACTGTCTTCAGTTGCAGCAGCATCTCCTGCCCTTGTCTAGCAAACACACTGCTGGGAAATCCACATCTGTGTCTTGTTTGTGCCTGCACTGTTCCAGTGCTTGTGTTGGCTGTTGAGATATGGGTGTGGTGCCTGGTACCTGTGCCAGGTTGCTGGCTTGTTGCCTGTCCCTTCCCTTGAGCCTCCTAAGCTAGCAGCAGATGTCAGTGTTGATCCTTCTCCTTCTCACGCCCCCGTGGTGCATCTGTGCTTCCTTGCACAGTGTGTTTCATCCCTGCCCCCTGGCCAGTGCATGGTGGCACTGGGGGAGCAGGTGGGTTTCCAGAGCACCTGCCATGGATTGGTGTTGATGCTGTGCAGGGAGGGAGTGAGGAGGCACTTTGGGCAGAGAGACCTCTGGGCTGTTTGTCTGTCCAGCATCCCCTGGGGTATGTGTGCTGGCAGCAGCTCCACACTGGTGCCAGGCAGTGTCTGCTGGAATGCTGTCTGGGTAGGACAACCCATGCCCCTCTGAGTGCTGCTGGTGGGAGTTTGATGCTTGTGTTGAAGTGAAGAAAATGCCTTTTTTACTCTTTTTGTCTGTTCTCAAGGTTCTGACTTCATTCTCTTTGCTGTGGTGCTGCTGTAGCTGGAGCACAGCTGGACTTGTCCTGCCCAACCTCCCTGGCACCTGCCTGGCTGCTGGCTCCTGCCAGAGCATCTTGTGTGAGCCTGAAAACTCAAATCCCAGACTCAGTGGGAGCTGATGGTTGTGGCTTTCATGAATGAGCATTTCTAAGCTGAAGACTTTAAGCTACATAATTCAATAATCCTTCAGGCCCTAAGCTGCTGCCCAGGGTCTTGCTGTAGCTGATGCTCTCCTTTCTGCTGCTGCTGCTCACTTGTCCTGTGTCATGGCCAGGGACTGGCAGGGCAAGGGCTGAAATGCAGGTCCCCTTGCTGGGGAGAGATTGCTGCTTGTGGTGAGCTGGTAGCAAGGACAATATGGATATGAGAGAAGGAAATGTGATGTATGAGAGAATAAAAGCTGCTCAGGTGGAATACTAACCACAAGGAGGAGAAGCTGGAGGCATATTACAAGTTGAGTGGGAAGGGAACACACAGGAGGACCAGGAGCATATATGAATGGGCCACTGTTAGGAAGGTCAAAGAGAGTGGAGCTGTGACTGTAAACATGGCCTTGGTGACTTGTGTGGCTCACTTGGACTGGACCTGTCTGCTCTTGCACCAGTCAAACTTGAGAACTCACTTGAGAAGAATCTACACAAGGAACTCTTCTGGAATGGTTTGCATTTTACTGTTTGCTGACTCTGAGAAAAGCCACACAGTAGTTTGTTAAAATGAGGCTGAGTTTGTATGGAGGAGAGACAGCAGAAACCAGGCAAGTCCTCCAGGAAGTCTGAGATGCCTAAGGCTGAGCTTGTTCCACTGGGGCTATACTCACACTTCACTTGGAGCAGGCATTCAGAGTGATTTGTTGGCTGCAGCTCAAGAAGGAGTTAGCAGTAATGAGACCAACTTGCAGGAGATGACACTTGCTAGATTTACTTTTCAGCTGTGTCATTTGGGAAGCTGTAAGAAGAGCTGTCAGGAATGGTTGTTGCAAATGAAGTCAGAAATGGTCATCAGACCATAAATTGCTTTTCTCTTTCCTTTTACAAGATTTCCAATAGCCCTTTCTCTTTGTAAAGAACTTGTGAGGCAGGCCTGTGGCTCACCTGTGCTCTGGGTGTGATGGGTGCTCCATGCATGATTCTGTCACTGTTTAATACTGACCTAAGAGAAGATCTGAGAACCTAGCTGTCAGGATTAACTGGAACAGTAAAAGGAGCATGGGGCTACTGAGAGTTGGGGGTTGGGTTTTTCCTTAGTGTTAGGAACAGCAGAGCTGCAGCAGCACAGGAGGGAGCATCCCCTGGGGCAATGCCCATGGTCCACTAAGGAAGCACAGAGTATCTGCCACTCCAAACTGATAGCTGCTCCTCGGTGCAGATTCACCTGAGGCATTGCCTCAGGCAGCTCTTGCAGCAGATGGAAGCACAGTCAGTGGGGGATGGGCAGGTTCCTGAGGGTGTGGTGGAGGGAGAGAGGAGATCTTGGTGCTTGCTGTGAATGAGGACCAAGGAGATGACCTTGGAGAGAGGTGAGCAATGAACAGAACTCAGCAGTTCTGCATAGCTGCTAAAATAAGGCAGAGCAGCTGGATTTCAGAGAGAGAGATTCCAGAGTGGAAAGAGCACTGGAGTGTGGGTTTGCTGAATTAGCACATGAGAGGACAGCAAACAGCCCCAGATGATAAGGTGGCAAGGAGAAGAATAGCCTGTTGGGAGAGCAGAAGAAGAGATGGGCTCAGGGCTGCAGGGGACGGCAGGAGAACTGGAGGATTGTTTGGGGGCAGAGAGGAAGAGCAAGGATGACTTGGGTGAATTACAACTGGAAAGAGAAGGTCAGAAATGGGCAGTGATGCAGAACTTGTTCAGAGGCTTGTTGCTGAGGAGAAGGAATGGATGTCTGGGAGAAGAACCAGAGATGCACTACTGTTGCCTCAGGCAAAATAGATCATATCGAGCGGGATCTGTAGAGAAGTGGGAGAGAGCCCTCTGGTTCCTCTTGCACTGGAGCAAATGGAGTTGTGCTCAGGCTGCCAGGGGGGGATGGTGCTAATGGCAGTCTGGGAAGGAGCTCAAGGGAGCCTTCAGTGATTGCAGATACAAATATATGCTCCCCCTTGTCAGGCTGGATGAGATTTGGAAGATCATCCTGTTTCTTGAAACATTTAATCATGGTATTATGGAGGGGTCTGTGGTGGTCACTGCAGCCAAGGAGGGTGTCAGAATGTGCAGTTCTTTCTTATAACCAAGGAAATAACCTTATGGGGTTGATCTTCTGGTCACAGGTGGGGTTTCCTCATGTTGAAGCTCAAGTTCCAAGCCTTGAGCTATTTACAAACCTGGAATGATGGGAGAACTCTTCAGAGGGTTTGTTGGAGGGAGGAGCCCCAGGAGCTGAACCTGGCTTAGGGCTGCAGTGGTTTTAAGTGTTCACCTTGCACAAAGCTTCTGTTTTTTCTGAGATAGAAGAAAAACCTCTGACTAGATGACATCTCAGAGGGTTCAGGGAGAATGGATGCAAAGGAGGAAAATATCTGCAGAGTTAGAATATGCTTTTGATCTCCAAAGCAGGTGGGAATAGCTAAATACCTGTGTGGTGTGAGAGAGTCCCATGGGCAAGATATCTAGGAGCAGTGCAAAGAGGCTGTAAAGAGAGGAGAGGTGAAGGTGTGGTGAGGATTGGGAGTAATCCTACAGATGGTCCAGATGCTGAGTGGGAGCACTGTCACTTCCATTCACTACTTTATTAATAGTTTGAGACAACTAATGAAACTAGAGACTGGGAACTGAGATGATAACATCCCAAAGGAAAGCAAAGCAGGAATTGCTTGGTGTACAGTGGCTGGGGCCTGGGGATTTCCATGCTGGAACACCAGGGTGTATTTGCATGGGAATATCAAAGCCAATGGCAGGACAGAGACAGTACCTGTGTGTAAGAGGAGTACAAAACCCAATTTGTTGGGCACTGCATTCAGATTCTCCCCTGCAGTTGTGGGTGTCCATGGCTCTGGGCATGCCACTTGCTCCAGATGTGAATGGCTCCCTGGGAAGGGAGGTTTATCAAGGTGTCCATCTCCTCTCTGACCTGCCTGGGGAACAAGTCATGGTTTGGAGAAATAAAAAATCCCTGAGGCTTTGTTTTAAAGTTGAAATTTCATCTCCTTTTTGACACAAGCCTTGGGAGCCCTGTGGAGCACAGCTAACTTCATGCACTCATATATCACAGAGAGAGTGGGGAAGGAGGTTGGACAGCTGGAGTGGTTTTCTTTGTACACATTAAACTCAACCAGGTGAGGACTGTCTGAGAAAAAAGGTTTATTTTAACAGCTGAAACTCTTAACCTGCTTTCAGGAGAGGGAAGCTAAATTACAGAGCCAAAACCTGTGATAAAAAGCTGGTAATAAGGGAGAGAGAGAAGCCAGATGTTCTACAACCCCTTGGGGAACTGAAAGGGGACTTGTTTCTCACAGAAATGTATAGACAAAGATGGTCTGACCTTCCCCCAGCCCCCATATGATTAGCTTAAAATGTGATTATCTAACCCAACATCTTTGGCTTCTGAAGAGAAAGATGTGCTGGGGCTTGCAGAGTGCACTCCCTGGAAATGCACAGCAGTTGGGGTAGATTAAACTCTTCTGCACTAGCCAGAGTTCACATGAGCAGGCTCTGGGCAGCCTCTCAGCTCTCTGGACTGACTGCAGGTTTTGGAGATGTAGATGTTCTGGCTGTCTGAGCTGTCCATTCTGTGCACATGGAGTCATCCAGGAGCACACTTGTGTTGGAAATGGAGTCATGGAGCTGCATGTTTTGAGTGAATGTTCTTATCCCATGGGCAGAACACATCTGGCACTTGCCACAGCCCTGCCCTTGGGCACTCACACTGCACTAGCTTCTCTCTGTCTGAGCTCCTCCTGTAAGGAAAGTGTTGCTTCTGGTGGAATTTGCTGTTAATGGAGGCTTTGGAACAAACTCTGAAAGTAAAAAACCCAACATCAAACAGATGGAAAACCTGATCAAAGCCTGAAACACCCCCAGCACCCCAAACCCATTGGAAGCTGATCCCAGAACCCAGCATGGTGAGGGCTGGAAGGGACCTTGGGGATCATCCAGTCCAACCCCCTGCTCCAGCAGGGGCACCCACAGCAGCTTGCCCAGCATCACCTCCAGCTGCCTTGGGAATCTCTCCACACAAGGAGACTCCACAACCTCTCTGGGCAGCCTGGGCCAGGGCTCCAACACCCTCACACCAAACAAGTTTCTCCTCCTGTTCAGGTGGAACCTCCTGGGTTCCAGTTTGTGGCCAGTGCCCCTTGGCCTGTCCCTGGGCACCCCTCAGCAGAGTCTGGCCTCAGCCTCCCTTGAGCTTTTGCTCAGGCTTGAGCAGCTCCCCTCTGGGGCTGCTCTTCTCCAGGCTAAGCAGCCCCAGGGCTCTCAGCCTTTCCTGTTCCCAGAGCTGCTCCAGTGCCCTCAGCATCTTCCTAGCCTCTGCTGGACTCTCCCCAGCAGTTCCTTGTCTCTCTGGAACTGGGGAGCCCAGAACTGGCCCCAGGACTCCAGCTGTGGCCTCACTAGGGCAGAGTAGAGGTGGGGGAGAACCTCCCTGGACCTGCTGCTCACACTCTTCTATATGCACACATGAGAGATTGTTTCTTTTTCTACTGGAAAGCTTAAATGCAAAGTTGTGTTCACCTTTATTGGAAGTGTCTGGAGTTGAGGAGTGGGAAACTGAGTGAGGAGTTTTGTTGTTTGTGTTTTAACCTTGGTGCTTAGGGCTCCTGCAGCAGCAGCCTTGATGCATGGATTGTAGCCCCAGTAAACATTGCTCACTGCTCAGCCTTGCAAAGCTCAGCACCAGGCTGCTTCTGAGCAATTAACTGTTGTAGCTTGTGCTCTGGATGATGCCACCTCACCTAGCAGCCTAGCTCATTAAGCATGTGAAGATATTTCAGCAGGGAGTTGGATTTCTGCATCTCAAAGCAAACCAAGTGCTGGTGGCAGGGCTGGGGCTCTGTGAATGATGCAGTTGGGGTTTGGGGAACTGCTGCATGTTGCAGAGTAGGCTTTTGGAACTCTGCCTTTGCTGATCCTGCATCTCTAACCTTTTACCCCAACAAAGTGATTGTGTCCAAGTGCAGGGATTGGTCTCTACTCAGGCAGGTGTGTGCTGTCCTGTCTCTCCCTGCTGACATGGCACTAACATGAATAAGTGAAGAACCAAACCCAACTGGAAAGGCAGAGCTCACTGCTGGCTAAAATGTGCTGCTCTGCTCCTCATCCCTTTCCTTAATCTCGAGGAGGGCTTGATTATTTCAAGGTTGTCAGTGTTCAGCTTCTGCAAGTGCAAGGCAAGTATTTCAGGGTGGCATGGAGGAAGGAATGACAATTGTTAAGGCTGGAAGAGACTTCCAAGATGATCATGTCCCTGGTGACCCAACACCTCCCTGCCACTAAAGCAAGCCACAGAGTGCCACATCCACAGGCTGTTTGAACCCCTCCAGGGACAGTGACTCCACCACTGCCCTGGGCATTTTGGGTCAGTGCCTAACCACTCTCAGGGAAGAATTTTTTCCCAATATGCAACTTGAACCTCCCCTGATGCTACCTGAGGCCATTTCTTCTTGTCCTGCTGCTAGTCACATGGGAGAAGAGACCAAGCTCCCCTCGCTCCAGCCTCCTTTCAGGGAGTTGCAGAGAGTGAGAAGAAAGCAAGCAGTGAAGAGGTGAGCTTTTCTTGTCTCTTAGATGGCTTCATCACAACTAAAACTGAGGGATTCAAAGGTGTCAGGTTTGCAGTGGTGAGTTCCTAGTGTGCCTCTGGTTGTTGCTCTGGCAAGTGTTCAAAGCAGTTCTTACCCCCCCCTCTGGAGATGCTCTGCCAAAGCTCAGAGAGACTTTTCCCTGCAGCACTGGGTTCTGGTTGTGTCAGCCCTGCAGGTGTCTGACAGCAGAGTGGGTGCCAGAGAGGTTTGGGGTCAGCAGAGGGCAATGGTTGCTGCAGATACCTGGATGTGCTGTCGGTGAGGTCCCTGGGGGGAAGCAGTGTTCTCTTCTGTGAGCAACAAGTGTCCCAGTCTGGTTCAGGGAGTTGTTCCCTTTCTTCATCCAGCTGTTTGACTTCTGCAGCATGTTGTGAGTGACCTCTAACGTTTGGGCTTTGCTCTCTTTCAGGTGGAGGCCCTGACCCATCAGCCCAGAGCCACCACCGTGCATGCGGTCAGAGACTCGGAGCTGGCCAAGCTCCCGGAGGGGGCACTGTCCTCTATCAAACGCAAGTTCCCCCAGGTAAGGACCTTCCAGCTCTTCTCTCTCTGCCTCAGAAGGTGTCTGAGGAGCTGAACTCTCCATTAACACCAACTCCTCTGGGTTTTTTGTATGACTGATGCATACTGAGAAAACATTTAGCTCTGCCTGCTGTGATCTGCAGCAGACTCTCACCAGCTTCTCCTCCTGCATCTCCCAGGCAGTCTGAGGCTGTTTGCTGTCTCTGGAAGGAGCTCCTGCTAAATGCAGCACATGCTTAGTTAGCAAAGTGGGAATCACTCAGTGCTATTGACAGTAAATGAAAGTTTGGCTTCTGAAATCACTTTGAGATGCTATTATTCACCTCTCTTGCTCACTGGGACTTGGTCAGCATTTGGCTGTCTGCACCTTTATTTCCAGGTGTTGATATCTGGGGGCTGGGGGGGTTGGTTTTCTCCTTCCTTGTGTTTTAGGCAGTCAGTCCTCATTCTGTGACTGCTGGATCTATGTCCTAAAACTCTGATTGCTGCCTTTGAATCCTTCAGCTCATCCATCTCCTTTAATTCACTTGACATTATTGCCTCTCTCCTGCAAATCTGGAGACTGACAGACCTGCAGTCTGATTCTTCTGTCCCTAAGTGCATCAGGGACATTGCAGTGAGCACTACCTCATTGCACTGGCCTCAGGGCAGTTCCTTAATGCTGGCACTTCAAATTCTTTCTGATTATTCTTTTTGCTGTCTTTAAGACATGCATTATTTTAGCAGAGTTCTTTAAAGTAACCTGCAGAAGTCATAAACCTAATTAAAATACTTCTCTTCTTTCGCTTTCCTAGGACCCAGAATAACTTCTTTGGTTGTTTTTCTTTCAGCTGTAGAATGTAAAGCCTGTCTGTATTCATGCACAAAACCTGGGGGTTTGGTTTGTGTCATTGCTTGGATACTTTCCTCACTGCACTCAGTGTCTGGCAGTTACAGTCATGCAAAATAACCTTCCTGGTTTCTCTCTGCTGAAGTGTTTCTGAGCTTGTGTTGGGGGTTGTTAAAGCACTCCTGTTTTCTGCATCTCTCTTCACTAGTCCTCTGAGTCTCTTCTCTAGCTAATGTAGGAGATTTCCTGCCCAGATTTATCATCTGGCAGCAGAGTACAAGTGGTGCACAACAGCATGGCATCCTGCCTTGGGCTGCCCCTTTGCACATCACTCTGCTCATGACTGATGGAGAGGGGAAGCAGTGAGCCAGGAGGGATTTCAAACGCCCTCCTCCTTCCTCAGGGGTTGATTTTAAATGTTACTAGTAGACATTTAAACTGTTCAATTCCTAGTAAGCACAGAACAGTTGGCATTTGGTAATGCCTTGAATGCTGATCAGCACAGAGGCTGTGTTCTAATTCTGCCTTTTTGGCTGGGGCAAGGATTGATTTCAGTGGCTGATTTCAGTAGGTCTCCTCCCTCACTCCCCTTTCCCATTCTATCAGGTGGCAGAATTGCTTTCCCTGAAGAGTGCTCTCTGTAGAGCTGTCAATCTTTTAGCTTTGCTTGAGTGTTACATTTGTAGTACAGTTCAAAACATTTATTTGGAATAGAATTCAGATGGCTTCCCATGTCACCAGAGTGCAGCCTCCTGACCCGTGTCAGTGTGGAACTGGTTTTCTCTGGACTTGCATATAGTTCAGCTAATCATTGAGTAAAACAAAGTGCTAAAAGAGATCTTTAAAATAAGTGTGTTGCAAAACAGATCCTTGCTGCTGAGATCTCAGAATCCTCACTAGATGCTAAACTGCTGTCAGGAATGGTGGAGCTTCCATTCCTACTGTTGGATTGGTTTAGAACAAACATTGGAAACAGGAAGAGGAGTGTTGGAGGAAGGTGATCTGTGTGGGTAGTGCCCTCAGAATTTAAGATTGATCATTATCATTTAACATACATCATCTCCAAGTTCTTCTGTCTTCTCTTTTTGTCTCTTAGGTCCATAGAGGAAGGACAGGAGTGAGAGGGAGTTGCTGGATGAAAGCAATAGGGTAGAAAGTTTGAAGTCAAGTAGAAAGTCAACTTTAAAGTTAAAGGTGCATGCTGGTGAGAGGCTTTTGAGCTGGAAACTAATAAATGCACACAAAAAGGGCCTGGGTAGTGGTTTCTTAGAATCCAGGTAGCAGAGAATCAAGCACTGCCCATGGCTGAACAATGTCATGCAGTTGTGAGAAAAGTAACTGTTAGCAGAATGGCTTTGGAGTGCAGATAGCCTGGTGTTCTCCTTCACATTGGGAAAGCTTCAGTACCAGCCTGTGGCTGCAGGCTTGAAGGAAGAGGTCAAATGCAGAGAGCCTAGAGGACAAAAGAGCAGCTGACTGGTGTCCAGAAATGCTGCCCTGTAAAGGCAAACAGACTGTGAAAGGTGAAGGGAGTACAGGGTAGCTGTTTCCAGATGGATGAAGTTGTCTTCTGACAGGAAAGGCACAAGCTCCTCTCCCTATTGGAGCAGAGCAAATCAAATTGCAGCAGCTGCTGCAAGGAAAGCTGATCTTAAGGAAAAGCTGATTCCCCTCCCTAGAAAGGTTGAAAGATTATTGCTTGTTTTTATAACCTCTTAAAAAATCACATCTGAGGTAGTGCTTAGTGCTGAGCAGAGGCATGGGCCAAATGAATTCTCTGCCCTATTTTTTCTCCTCTAATCCTATTAGGGTGATTTATAGACAGGATTGATGATGTTGTTTTCCCCATCCAACCAGAAGTAATAAAGTAATGAGGGGGTAGCAGGTGAGGTAGTTCTGAAATCATTCACTGGGTAGCAAGAGCTAGCTGGGATTCAGCAGAGCCAGGGAGGGTTTCCCTCTTCAGCCTCTGCCAGGCAGAGAACAGCTTTCAGGAGAGGGAAGAAGGCAACCCTGCCTCTCTCAAACAGATGCTCCCTGGAACAGTGATCAACCACTGATGCCTCTCCTCTGAGTCAGGTGAAATGCTCTCTTGGTTCAGAGGAGTCCCATGCCAGGGACAATGGCTTTTGGTTTGCTTCTCCTCTTGGCAGCATGTGCAGAGCATAACTAGTGTCTGTCTGAGCAGCCCAGGGCAGGGCTGTTCCTGAGGCCCAGTTCCCCTTTCAGCTGCTGACCTTTGAGCTTCACTACTGCCTGTCAAGGGTGAAGAACCCTTTAACTCCAGGAGGCAGGGAGGGAATCCATCCTGCCTATTTCTCACCACTCAGGGGGTGTTTGTAGATGATCCAGAAAGGTTCCAACTCTGGAATGCACTGTAAGAAAATCTCACCTGATGGATAAGAAGATTGCAAAGGTTGGTGGTGCCTGCCCATGAGAGCAGTGAAATGAGGGAAATTTGGCTCTCTTAGTCTCTGCAGTGATTCAAGTTCCCTGAGCTGTGATGTACAGTCTGGAGTCCTTGGGGAAGCACCATATGCTTGCCCTCTGTTTTCCCTTCTCCCCTGGGTATCTGCTTATCCTCTTGGAGACAGGATACTGGTCTGCTGGAATCTTTGTGTGACACACCATAGCTCCTGTTTGAGGGATGAGCAGATGGGGTGAGCATGGGAAATCTAACTCAGTTCTAAGTAGCAGCCAAAATTCCAGAGTGGGTGCCCAGAAATGACAGATGTTGGCTTCCAGATCCTGCTTAATCTGCAGAAGTCAAATCTACATCTTCTTGCTTCTCAGGACAGCATCCCAACCTTGAGCCACTCTGGATATTGCCTCCTAGACATTCCCAACTGAAAGCAGTCCACAGAGCAAAACTTCTTTGTTTTCTTGGAACTCATGCCTGAGGGTCACCGCTCTCCATCAGGGCACTCGGCCAGGGAGAGCATTTGTTCCTCTGACAGCCTCAGTGCTTGCTTCTGGTGCTGCTTGAAGCTTTTCAGCGCTGCAGGAGTGCAAGGGAATTGATTCTTTCTATTTTCATCCCTGCCTTCAGCTCTGGAAAGTAGGACAGAGAAGGAGCTCACGATTTCTGGCACGGCAAGGCGGTTTCGAAGCAGCAGCAGCGAGGGTGCAGAGCTCTGAACAGATTACAGAGATGTAAAAACACTGGTGTGCAGCTTGGCTCACATTTCATAGAGGAGCTTTGCCTTTGCTGAGCTGGGATTGGTTTTGTAACTCCAACTTGAAATGTAGGCCTGCTGTAGCTGCTGGAATTGCATCGAGGAATGGCTCAGGAGCTGGGGAGGGAGCGAGCTGTCAGGCACCTTCGGCATGCTGGAAAAGACAGAATTCTTCTGCATCCTTCTGTTCATTCTCCAAGTCTGCCCTTGTTTAAATACATTCAGAACCCATCATGCTTGTGGAGTCCTTGCTACCTTTTGTATGTGTGTTTTAAGCAGAGCTTTTTTGAAGTGGATGGAGCCTTCCCCAGGGTTACAGCTTAGCCAGTGAGCTCTGTAAGGAACGCTTCCCTCGGGCACTGTGGACCCCGTGTGTCACCTTACTGAAGGTTGATGTGGCACTGTGGAACAGGCCAGGAGAGGCCAAGCTTCTAGATTTGTCTGTCTTTGTTCTTGTGGCCCATTAAAGTGTTCTCCTTGCCTGCTGGAGAGGATGTGAAGAGGAGAGAAGCAAAGCGTTGGGCAGAAGCGTGGCTGCCAGCTGCCGCTGCCGGCTGAGGCAGGAGGAGCCGGTGCTTAGTCAGAGCAGAGGCAGCAGTGACAGTTGTCTTCAGCGCACAATTGATCCCAAGCCTTAGAAGCTCAAACAGCCCCAGGATAAAGCTTCAGTTCTTCTGTGTGCTCTAGCAGCATTTGTAAATTGGCCATTTCAGCCTTGCTTTGTCATGGCTGTTCTCAAAGCCTCGGAGGTGGTAATGGGAGACCCCTTGCTGAGCTCCCTGACTCTGTGGCAAGCAGAGTCTTTAGCTCGTCTGGGGCCCTCTAAAGCTTCAGTAACACCATGGGTTTATCCAGCTGAGGATCTAATTTCCCTCTCCTCCTCTCTTGTCCCTTAAAAAAGCCCCAAACCCTTAAGAAAGCTGGTAGAGCATAATCTCAGCTCCTGGAAAGAGCTCCACAGCAATGAACCTGATATTAGGGGAGTTTGTGGAGTAAAGTGGCAGTTATTGCTGCTTTACCTCCACCGCATTTACCCTGTGGAATAGAAACCCCTTGGCAGCCCTGTTTGCCATGCTAGCTTATTCACACAGGTCCCTGTGTGGTAGAAAGCCCTTTTACCTCAGTCACATGTGTCTGTGAAGGTCTGTAATGCCCTGCTATGAGGGCACCAGTAAATTACTAACATACTTGATTTAGTGGTGGCCACTGGATGACTGAGAGGAAGTTTGAAAGGCATGACTATTAAGTACCTTGTTTTTAAACTTCCAAGGAACCAGAGCAAGTCCCTAGCTCACCTGGAAGCCATCTGACTCCTGTGAGAATGCTGGTCTTCTGGACCTAGGAAAAACTCCTTTGCTGGGAGGGTACTTGAGCCCTGGCCCAGGCTGCCCAGAGAGCTGGTGGAGAGATTCCAGAGGCACCTGGAGGTGATCCTGCTTTAGCAGGGGGGTTGGACTGGAAAACCATGTCTATTTATCTGTTGGCTGGACAGGATCAGACTAGGCATGTCAGGCTGTTCTGGGCTTTCTTTGGCCAAAGCTGGTTTCCAGACACAGGAACCTGCAAGGAGACAGCTCTGGCAGGGGATGGTGCTGTCCTTCCTAGGGCCTGGCCCTTCCTTTCTTCAGCAGGAGCTTTGTTGCTTAGATTTAAAGCAGCATAAAATAAGCCCTGAACCTTAGTGCAGTGTGAGGTGGAGTGGATGGATTGTGTCTGTTAGGTTTTGGGTTTGTTCTGGTGTCTGTTTCCCCTCTGGTAACAGAACTGGCTGGGTCCTGCACAGTGCCTTGTACATCAGGTAGCTGCTGCTGTGGGTTTGGCTGTTGATGCAGATTCTGTGAGGGTTTGCCAGGACTTCTCTGAATCAGCTTTGTTGCAAGTTAGCTGAGATGGGAAGAGGCTTTGTTTGGTGCCATCACTGACAGTCAGTTTGTCAGGCAATCTGGGGGGAAAGAAATAAATATCCCTGGGAAAGCATTTTACAACCCAGGTCTCAAGAAAATCACTTCCCAAAGGCTTATTGCAAAGCAGCTCTTCAGTTTCACAGCTGAATTAGAACAAAAGCTTAAACTAGAACCCAGCCTTGGAAGGTTAGCCAGGTGTGGATAATAGGTTGAGATATTTAAAGGGATTCTAGGAAATGCAGTGCTGCAGAGTGACCATCAGCTCTTGGTGTGGGAATTACAGTAGCTGTGAAGCAAGTGGTGCTCAGATGAGGGTCAGGGCTGGGCTGGCCACTGAACAAGTGACAGAGGCTCTCTGTTGGCACTTACCCTCCCAGGAGGGGAGAGGGAATAATGGAAAGAGACTTGGAGGTTGGAAAACAAAAACTGCTTTAATGAAAATAATAGCAATCAAATGAAATCTGTACAAATATACACAAACCAGTATCTAACCCAAGCCTCTGCTGGCAACTCCAGCACTCTCACCACTGGTGCTGTGGCAGAAGTCCCAGGCTGGACTCAGTGGCAGATGGGAACTGGGTTCAGGAGCTGGATTCAGGAACTCCTGGATCAGGATTGAAGGCAGAAGGACAGAGTCCTCCTCAGATACTGGCACTGAAGAGCTTGACCCTGGTGACCCCTCAGCTTTATCCTGACTGTGACACCCATGGCCTGGAATCCCCTGTTGGTCAGTTCAGGGTCACCTCTCCTGTCCCCTCCTCCGTGCAGGTGCCACCTCTGACTCACTGCACCCCAACATGGGACACAGGCTCTAGCAGTGCCCTTGGTCTGCACCCCAGCCCTTGGTACTGACTACAGTCATCAAGTGTTGTCCCTGCTAGGAGCAGACACTGTGAGAACATGCTGTGAGCTGCAGAGAGTGAGGGACTGAGAAGGGACTCAGCTGGGAAGTGAAATCCCTGAGCAGAGGTAGTTCTGCTCTAACCCAAAGCAGGACATCAGGATAACTTCCAGAACCCAGGATGGATGGAAGAGTGAGCTGAGGTTTGCACCATGACTAGCAGGTGATGCAGAGCTGAAACACTGCCTGGCCTCATTGCTGAAGGGTGTTTGTTTGGAAACTGCCATTAGTCATCCTAAAGTAGGGAGCTGGAGCCCCCTTGGGACTGTGAAGCTCAGTCCTTGCCCTGCAGTGCAGAGGCTGCAGGTCTGGGAACTCATTTAGCCTAGTGGTGGGAAATGAATGGTTTCCCAGAGCCTTCTCTGGAGCAGAAACAGACTTTCATGTTCAGTATGAGGGACCTGGAGGGGGGTGGGGGGTTGGAAGTTGCTGAGAGAGCTCAAGTGGGTCTGGTTGGGGATGGAGTTGGCTCAGAACAGCCAGGAAGACAACACATTTCTAGGTTGGTGAGGGGTGAGAGGTAAGCAGGGACAGGGGGGTGGAACTGTGCTGAGGAGACAGCTCTGACACCATTTGGGAAAGAGAAATGCTCTCGTGCTGTTGTGCCCTGCACAAGTGTTCTGGTGAGTTAAGCTAACAGGTGAGTAGGTGGGAGGAGGAGGAGGAAAAACATTTTATTTCCCTTGCAAAATATGTATCTGAACTGAATGTCCTGCTCTGGGACAGGTGTTAGGAGTTGACAGTTGCTGCAGTGTCTGCAGAGCAGGAGAGCTGCTGGGGCTTCTGGAGAGTGGGACCGATGCTCCTGGAATGCTGAGGAGCTGCTGAGATACAGATATACTCAGGTTTTGGACCTGTAAAGTCAGCTTGCTTCCCTCTGGCCTGGAAACCTTTTGGCATTAGCTCAGGAGAATGGGTTTTTGTTTGCTCTGGAGATGTTTTTGGAAGCTGACTCAGCCCCAGGCAGGCTCTGTGGCTCCAGAGACCCCAGAGGTCTATATCTGGGTTGCCGGCAAAGCCTCCTGACCTTTCTGGGTCGTTTCACAGCTTGAGGTGGTAGCAGTGGGCAGGGACATGTGCTCCTTGTCCCAAGGACAGCTCTAACCTGCTGGGTGGCAGTGTCAGAGGTGCAGCTCAGGTCATGCCTTGCATTGCAACCCAAGTGCTGAGTCCATGTCTCTGCCTCTCCTTACCTGCTGGGGTGATTAGGCTGATGAACAGAGCAGGGTCTGCTCACTGCCAGCCCGGTTTCAATCCTGAGGGGTGAGAAATTGAGCTTCCTCCCAAAGTAAACCAAGGTTGGCTCTAGCCCTAGTCCAAAAGTTCAAAAAGTTGCATTCCCTTTGCAGGCAATGAATGATTCTTGCCTAATTTAGAAGCCTCCTGGTGTCCTTGGGTAAGGCTGGGCTCTGACTCGCTGCCTTTTGGCAGTGCAGGTTTCTCTTCAGACCTTAATTCTGAGGTGCCTGGCTTGGTGCTAGCAGGTTGGTGTCTGTGGAGAGCAGAACTGGTGGCTGGGGACTGGAAGAGACTGGCAAATCCTGGGGTGAGCACACCAGGCATGTGCAGCTGTGCTGTTAAGGCTGTCTAGCCCTGGGTGACAGGGACACCCTGGGCATGAGACAGTGGTGCATGGGGAGGTGTCTGGGAAGTGCTCTGTGCTCTTCTGGCACCCTGCTTGGGAAATGTTGGTGTTTGGATGGGAGAGGGGGCAGGAGACCTGGCTGCTTTGGGAAGATCAGTGCCACTGCTGGGGCAGTGCTGGAGGCTGGCTGTCAGAGCACACCTCTGGAGGGTGGGGAACTCGGGCTTGAAAACTCAGGGGAGCTGCTCAATGCTGAGCAAGAGTTCAAGGCTGGGAGCAAGAGGCTGGGGCCAGACTCTGCTCAGTGGTGCCCAGGGACAGGCCAAGGGGCAATGGGCACATACTGGAAGCCAGGAGGTTCCACCTGAACAGGAGGAGAACCTCGTTTGGTGTGAGGGTTTTAGAGCCCTGACCCAGGCTGCCCAGAGAGGCTGTGGAGTCTCCTTGTGTGGAGAGATTCCCAAGGCAGCTGGAGGTGATGCTGGGCAAGCTGCTGTGGGTGACCCTGCTCTGAGTAGTGCTGCCCAAATTTCTGCCTTCCCCCATGCCCAAACCCTTGCTGCCAGTTCCCAGAGCTTTTCCTGTGAAATACAGCAGAATAGGTCAGGCTGGGAGTAAGAGACTGCTGAACTGCTGCCCAGATGTCTGCACTGAGGTACTCACCTGCCAGTGCCCTGTTAACCTGCCTTTCTCTTGCCTCTCTCTGCTCCAGGCACACTTGGAATATCTCAAGTTCCATTCAATCCCTGTCTGGGACCTCCCACCCCAAGGACTAATCTCTGCTTGCTTCCTCCTCTCCCCAGGCTCAACCATCCTCCTCCATGCCACCCCAGGTCCTCTCCTAGGTCCCTTGGCTTCCTTTTCATAGTCTCTTGGGCTGCCTTGAGCTGTGCTGCTGCCTCTTGTGCCCTGTAAGTGGAAGGGTTAGAATAAAGGTGCTTGGGAACCTGAAGGATAATATTTGTGTCTGTGGTGCTGAGTTGGGTGAGTGCTGCTCTGGCTGCCCTACACAGCAGTGGCTGAAGGTCCATCCCTGGCTCTGCTGTTGATGGGGAGATGCCAGTTTATGTTGACTTCTTCAGCTGGGTGGAGAGGTCTCTTCCAAAGGGAAACATTGCCTTTTGGTGAAAGAAAATGCAGCAAACCCCAAAGAAATGTCAGGGCAGTTCTCAGCTGGGGTCCCAGTTGCTGTTCCCTCAGTGTTGCCATGGCTGCAGCACAGTGACTCATCCTGTTGTGGTTAGCAGTTTGCTTGTCTTACAAAGTCACTGGGGAAAGAATATTTCCATATCTATATGTACCAAGGCTCTCAGATCTGCTCTAGCAAACAAGACAAATAATATTTCCTGGTAATAGGAGCAGCCAACTGGAAAATGAGACCAGGAGGTTCTATTCTTAGTTCTGTCATTAACCTTGGACATTTTCTTTACCTTAGCTGGAGCTCAACTGTCTGTAAAGCAGGAGAAGTTATAAGTACAGGAGGTGGTTTTAGTAGGTAATTAAAATTCTGACATTTAAAGTGGTTCAGAAGTGTAAAATGTTCATGGCACCTTCCAGAGCTGCTGGAGGAAAGTCCTGCTGTGCAGGTGGTGTGAGGTGAGTGCCTGGGAGCTTGGGGTAACAGAGGCTCTCAGAGGCAGGTGATCATCAGGCTCCCAGCCATCAGGAAGGATTCCCTCTTTCCCTCCCTGCTTCCTATGCTTGGGGCCATTTCCCACTCCCTATTGAACCCCAAAACTGCAGGTGTTGGTAGTGTTCAAGTGGTGAGGAACCTGCTGGGTGATCATCAGCTCTTGTCATTCTTTGGGCTAACAGCAGCAGTGTAGCTCCTGCCTGAGATTCTGAGAGGGGAAGGAAGGAGGCTGAGAGCTCTCCTGCCCCTGGGAGCTGCCATCATTCCCATGGGGCTCAGTGGGGGCAGTGGCCATGCTGCTGCCAGGCTCTCAGGGGCACTGAGTGTCAGTGTCCATGGGTGCTGTAAACTGGAGAAGCTTTAGAGGAGCTGCTCTTGGATCCCTGGGCAAGCTTTAGAGGAGCTGCTCTTGGATCCCTGGAGAAGCTTAGAGGAGCTGCTCTTGGGTCCCTGGGAGAGGCTTTAGAGGAGCTGCTCTTGGATCCCTGGAGAAGCTTTAGAGGAGCTGCTCTTGGATCCCTGGGAGAAGCTTAAAGGAGCTGCTCTTGGGTCCCTGGAGAAGCTTTAGAGGAGCTGCTCTTGGGTCCTTACCAAAGCTCTGGAGTTTCTAGGGTGGTTTATTGTCTTTGGTTTTTCAGCAGCAGGCTGTGCCAGTGATGCTGCTGACATGGTCTGCTGTTGGACAGATGCATCCTAAGGTGCCTGTTCTCAGGGGAGCAGTGTGTTTTTGCCCCAAACCCCAGGTAGCCATTTGCTGCTGCTTCTTTAGTTTGTTAAGAGTTTGAAGAACTTGTGTTGAGTTTTGGTTTGGTTTTTCTTTCTTTCTTTCTGTTTTTTCATGTCCTCATAGACATTAGAATTACTTCAATCTTGAATTATTTGTCTGGGGGAGAGAATCTAATGATTGCTCTATTAATTGTTAATGTGTTTAAATATCTCCTTTCTGTGTCTGTTACAACCTTTGCACCTTGCTTTCCAGAATAAATGATACATGTTCCAAGTCTGGCAGTTCTTGCTGTTGCAGTTCTTAGTCTTCTGCCCCAGCCCTTGTTGGGAACTGTTGGTTGTTAGTGTTGGAGAGAAGTGATCAGCTTCCAGGTTCACTTGGCTGTTTGAGCACTGGGTCATGTCCATGGGAGTCCTGGTGGAGAAACAGCTGGGAAACATCTGTCCCTTCAGAGGGATGTGCAAAGATGAGCTGAGGAGAAAAGCCATTTTTTAGGTAGTTTTCTCTGACTCTGCAGGGGTTTATGTCTTAAATTGGTTCCTGTAAACACTGACTAATGCAGAGGGGCTGAGGTGAGGCAGGACTGGGGAGGAGCTGTCTGGGTACAGCCTGGAGCCTGGGGAAGGTAGAGATGTGCAACAGGCACTCAGCAGGCTGGAGGTGCAAGTGCAGAGGAGAGCTGGAAGGGCAGTTTGAGATGTTTCCCAAAATCATGTGGGGTTATTTGTCCTTTTGTTCCCAAAGCAAGTTAAAGCCTGCCTTTTTAATTTGGTTTGGTTTCCTTGTTCTTCCAGATCAGAGTAAAATAAGATCAAAGAGAAATGCTCAGTCACCAAAGATAAGAGCCAGGGAGAAGCTCTGGTTAGAAAACCCTTGTCTGTTTGGGTTTTGCTCCAGCTGTTTGGGAGTGCCCACTGAGAGGCACTGCTCTTACTGCATCCTGCCTGAAGCTGTTCCTTCTCTTTTTCTCTCTCTCCCATTGCTAGGTTGTGACTAGACTTATCCACTTGCTGGGTGAGAAGATCCTTGGCAGTCTTCAGCAGGGAGGTAAGCCTCACTCCTGGGCTGTTCCCACTGGTGCTGCTGTGTCCTTGGAGCTGGATCTGCATCCTTAAATCTGGAAACAGCAAGCACACACTTGACAAGAGAATTCCTCACTAAATATTTGAGCTGTTGCCACCAGTGAATGGTGATTTTATTGTAGACATCTGTAGAAATGGGGGGTTGGGGGTTTTTTTGGCTGAGCATGGTTAATTAAGAGGGGGAATGGAATGATTTGCAGTTGAGATCAGAAAGGACTGCATATGTGCAGGGGAATTTCCTTGGAGTTTTTTTTGGAAGGGAAGAGCTCAAAGGAGCACTGGAAGCAGCTGTCATAGGCCTGGATCAGAGCCCTGCTGAGGGGCATCTGCATGCAGACTGACTTCAGGTGTCTGTTTGCATTGTCTGGGAGGAGGTGAGCTGCTCTGGGCTGCCTTTGAGCTGGGCATGTGGCAGAGGCAAACCAAAGTGTGTTCCCTGGGGGGAGTGGGAGGAGGAAATCTGCCAAATTCTCTTGAGCAGCTTTGGAAAGCAAACAGCTGCATGGGAGCTGCTGAGGGGGCTGGGGAGTTCTTGGCTGTTGTGGGTGGTTTGGGGTTTGTTAAATTATTTTTATTGCTGTTTTTGCAGTATCCCCAGGAGACTGAAAATGAGGTAGCCAAGTCTGCTGTTTTGGAGCAGTCTTGGGGAGTCAAGCTCAAAGCCCTCTCCCCACAGCCTCAGTTTTCAGTACACAATCAGCTGTGTATGAGTCTCTGGTGATAATTGTCCCTGAACTCCTGTGCCTGCTGAAATGCCTGTGTGGCCTTGAGCAGAGCCCACACTGCCTGGGAAATAGGGAATATGTGAGGTGGAGAAAAGGGCAGGAAAATTAGGAACAGGACTTCAATCAGAGACTCACCATTGAAGTTCTGAGGAGGGAAGGACTGGTGGAGATGAAGGGATTGAGCAGGGATGTGGAACTTGTTTGAACTTACAGATATCTTCTTGAAGATCACCAAAAAGAGTGGGAAAAACTTTTTCATGTCCTGTGCAAAGCTCTTTGAGAGACCTGAAATGCATAACTCAATGACTGGATGTGTCTGAACCAAGGTTATCTGGTATTTCTTTGTGTCCTGCAGTGTACTGTGGGTCTTGCCTGTAGCTTTGAGTGAGTTTCCAGATAGTCTGTCAACTCCATGTGTCCCTCTCAAGAACTCAGCTTACTGGTGCATCTTAGGCCTTTGCTGGCTGAAGAGAGATAAGCAGCATGGAAAATCCTGGCTGAGATGATAATAAGTTGATGATGCACTTGGAGCTGAGTTGATTTGCATTAGCAGCAAAGCAAGGTTGTCTGAGGAGGCTTCCATGCAGAGGAAAGAAACAGTATCCAAATAGAAGAACAATTTATAGAACATCCCTGGCACTGATCTCTCCTGCTCTAAGCTGTCCAGGAAAACCTTCATCTCTGCCACATGCTTTTGTCAGAAACTCCTTCCCTCTGCCCATGCTCTTTGTCCTCACTCAGCTCCCCTTAGTGTATTGCAGATGCTGCCACAGTTGCTTTGCAGCTGTTTCAGAGGTTCCACGTTGTGTTTCAGTGCTCAGAAGCCTGTATCTGTAAAGCTGCACATTTTCCCATCTTAGAGAGAAGGAACCAGGTGGAGACCCACATTCCCTCCAGGAATTGATCTATTTCTCTGTTGATTGCCCTGATCAGGAATACAATGAAATGTGAATGTTAATTGACAGGAGGCTTGAGGGTTTTGTTAGTTAAGCTGTTCCTCTCCTGAGATAAATCAATGCCTGTTCTAAAGCTGTGGCCATTCAGAGAGATTCAGAGTCCCTTTTGATCTGGTTTTTAACAGGTCAGGGAAATGCAGATTGCATTTACCCTGCTCCTGCCATCCAGATGTTTTTAACATTGCTTGACCTCTGCCCATGCTCTGCCAGCAGCCCCAGATGCTGGAGATTGATCTTCATCCCCTGACAAATGAAACCTGGGGGAACCCTTTCCTTTGGTGCCTCATGGAGGCTGCTAACATGTATCTTGGGTTAAGCAGTTCAGTGCCACTCTCAACTGCCTGGCAGTTGAAAACAATGCAATGACCTTGAGCTTGGAAAGGGGTTTGGCTGATGGCAAGGTTTCTCTGTTCCAACAGGTCACCCCTTTGGATTACACAGCTCCAGCAGCAAGTGGGATGCTGGCAACCCTGCCAGCAATCTCTCCACAGTAGCAATCATGCCAGTGTCTGAAGAAGTGCCACTTACAGCTTTCACTCTGGAGCTCCAGCATGCTCTCAGTGCTGTGGGTAAGGACTGCTTCCATCTTTCTGCTTCACAGGAGGAAATGCTGCTCAGCCTTTCAGAGAGGGGTGGCCAAGTAGCTGCCCCCTTAGTCAAAGGTGGATTCCTGCTGCACTGCTGGAGGTAGAGGTACAGCAGAGCTCAGGTTCAGCCTGTTCATGAGCTCTTGCTTCTCTGCCCAGCCCCTAATGGGCATTTCATTTCAGGGGAAAACTTTGTGGCCTTAACAACATGGAAACATTAGCTCCAGCTGCTGCCCTGCTGCCAGCAGCACTCCTCAGGCTGCAGACACTCCAGGGGGCAGATCCCACCATCAGTGCATGTTCTCACAGTGCTAGTCTGAGTCTGATTCTCTCTCATGAGTGAGACTCTGGAGCTTCCTCAGTTGTACAGCTTCATCCAGCAAAGGATTTCTTACACAGGTTTCCTTTGCTGAGGTAATGCAGTGAGTGGTAAGCATAGGACTTGATAGAAGAGGCTTGTGGAGGAGATCCAGGTTGCCACTGGAAGTCCAAACTTAAGTCTCAAATCGTTGTG
The DNA here is from genome assembly GCA_013399015.1 of Galbula dea. Lineage (NCBI taxonomy): Eukaryota > Metazoa > Chordata > Aves > Piciformes > Galbulidae > Galbula > Galbula dea. Next base: position 1,217,268 of record VWZX01010910.1, on the reverse strand, counting down.
CCATTTGTTGCCAGCTTGCTTGCCTGTCTCATGCTGACAGAACCATGTCTTCAGCCTACACTTGGGTCATGAATTGCTTTATCCATTGGTGAAGTTGTGTGTGTGAGTTCCAGTTGCTCACAAACCCCTGTGTTTCACTCACAGTTCAGTTCCCACTCTCTGCCACACTTGGGCATTTCCTGAACATCCTCTGCTCAGCCTCACACACTCACAGATCTCTAGAGTAAGTCTCCTCTAGTCCTTTGAATTCTTAGTCTGCTTGTCTCATGGCTTATTTTGAGAAGCAGAGGTTACATGCTGCTGGAGGTATAACCACTTACAGCTGCTGCTCTTTTCCTTTCTGACCTCACAGCTGTCTAGAGCTGGCACTTAGTATCCTGCTTTAAAAGCTAGGTGAGCAGGGGCAGGGAGAAGCTGTTGATGTTTGAACACTTTAACTTTGTGAAATGTGGATTTGTGTGCAGCTGCTGCTGGAGGTATGTTGCAGAGGGAACTCATCTGGGGGTGTTTGAAGATTCCTCTTAGTTTGAGGTGGCAGAATTCTTCTCCATCCCTGCTGGAGCATAGCTCTCAGCCCTGGCTATACTGCTCATGGTGTTTCTTAGGGATGGCTGCCAGCTTGTTTTGATGTGTGACAGCACTGAGAGCCTGTAAATAAAGCAAACAGAAACTTAGGTAGGTAGATGGACTATTCTGGATAAAAAGAACCATTCCAGTGGAAAGCAAAGGAGAGCTTTTGTTGTGATCACTTGGCCTTTGCTCCTTCACCCTTCTTTTCTCTGTTCTGTCCCTGAGCTGAGGTGTGTGCAGTGCTTGGCAGCTAGAGATGGTGCTCTCCAACCTTGGTTTCTGAAGTTCTTGCCAAAGCAGAGCAGACTGCTGCAGTGGGCAGAGCTGTGTGAAAACACAGCCAGCCATGTGGTGGAACACACAGCTGGCAGAGCAAGCTCTCTGGCCTCCACAGCCCCTGCCCCTCAGCTCAGCTCAGCCCCCAGCACCCCGAGACAGGGGGTGACCCTCTGCCAGTGCTTCCCTGGCTGTGCCTCCTGTGCACTGCTGGGCTTTGCCATGCAGCCTGCATTTTATGGTAATATTTTATTTGGCAGAAGGAGCCCTCTTCTTTCTTAATGATTCTTTTCCATTTTATTTGTATTTCCCCCTAGTTTGGGCATTTCCCTTTGGCCCTGTGGCTGTCACTGCTCTGTGTGCCCCCCTCAGGGTGTGCTGGAGGCTGCCACCTGGGGCTTTGCTGGGGAGAGGGCAGCTGCCTTTGGGGAGAAACCAGTAGTGAAGCCAGTGTGGAGAAGCAACAGGTTGGTTTATCTTTAGGTGTTGATCCCAGCGTTGGAACTGTGTCCCTTTGACAGGAGGGGGAGCTGAAGGGGTAGGTGAGAGCTGCCCCAGGGCCATGGGGAGCAGCTGCTGTGTTGGAGCTTTGTGCCTCTGCCACCTGAGCTCCTCCCTGCTCCTGCCTTTCACATTGCCTCATTAGCACTTGGGGGTTGGGTGGGAACTGGGATTAGAACTTAAACCTATTTATGGCAGTGGGAGGTGTTATTTAATATGCTGCAGAAGACTTAATTGAAAATCTTTGTCTTAGGAAGCTTCTTTCAGTGTCTGTGTTCCTAATTCTGAGAAGAGGTTTCTCTGGGTGGATTTGCTGTTCTTACAGTGTGTTTGTTGTTTGTTTCTGTTGGGTTTTCTTGAACCACCTTGTTTTAATTGTAAATTGTAATCAGATGTTGCCATGTAACACTTGACTTCACATTTGATCCATATTGTTTCTCTGCTCTGGGATCAAAATGTGTTCCAGAGCAGTGGAGTGCAGCCTTAGCCCTGGGATGGAGACAGTTGGGGTGAGCTTTCTTTTGCAGCTTCATGTATTAGTTTAGAAAACTCACCCAGACTCAGTAAGGTTGGCAGAGATCTCCAAGATCACCAAGTCCAACCATCAACCCAGCACCCCCATGCCACTGAACCATGTCCCTAAGTGCCACATCTCCATGGTTTTTGAACCCCTTCAGGGATGGTGACTCCCCCACTGCCCTGGGCAGCCTGGGCCTATGCCTAACAGCTCTTGCTGGGAAGAAATTCTTCCTGACATCCAATCTAAACCTCCCCTGGTGCAGCTTGAGGCCATTGTTCTGTTAGAAGTTGGCTGGTGAAGCAGTTAGTTGGTGCCTGGTGCCAAGAACTCAATACAGAGGCAGGTGTAGACATGAAGCCTGCTCTGAGCACTGAGGAGGGAGCAGGGGAGCCCATGGTGAACCAGGGGCTACATCACTGCTTCTTCCCTCTCTTTGCTTGGTGCTTTGCTGTCAAAGCTCTCACTTTGAGTCTTGGTCTTTGGGCCTCCAAAGAAAGAGGATGCAGAATATAAAGCTTCCAGAACTCAGGGGCAGAGTTCTCCTCTTCAGAAGTGCAGTGAAATGAAGGAGAGCAAGTTGTGCTGCTGGGCAGAGCTTCAGCTGAGGGTAACCTCAGTGGTGAGCTCTGGGCACTGCTCTGTTATTGGTAATACTTTCCCCCTGTATTCAGGATAGAGCTGAGAGCAAAAAGCTCTTCTGCAGCATTCAGATTTCTTAGCAGTAGTTGCCTAACTATGCTTTTGCTCTCTTCCTGAGAGCAGCTAACTGGCAGCACATGGCTGTGGGGCTGGGCCTGTCTGTGGAGCCCTCTGAGTGTGGATCCTTTCAAAGTGCAGCAGAGAGAGAGACTCCAGCCCAGCATATGTCTCTCTCCTTCCTCTCTGCCCTTTCAACAGAAGCTTTCTTTTCATTGCTAAAATTGTCCCCTGGGTTGGGAAGCTCCCTGAAATAGCTTTACTAATCATTGATTCCTGTTCCTGATAGGAGTGCTGCCTGCATTTCCCTTCTTTGCACACAGATGAGGTTGAAATGTGAAGTGTTTCATGTGGTGCCTGCACCCTGGCACCACTTGGTTATTTCTTCTGGGGCAACCAACCTGTTTCTCAGCTCTGTCTCTCCAACATGCAATTTTATAGACTTCTATTAAGCCAGAGAGGAATTCTCTTCTGATGAAGTCCAGGCAAGCAGGTCTGCTGTGCTATTTTCATTCCCCAGTGCATTTTGTACTGGATGTGTCTTTGTGTGTATGTTTTCTGGGTTAGGTGACTGTGCAGCCATTTCTAAGCATCAGACACAGCTCCTTGGCCTCTGCCTGGGCTTCTCATTTCTCTAGCAACTTTTGGACCATGTTTGATTAGACCTAGAACTAGGATATGTGGATTCTCACTCCTCCATATCTTATGAAATTGATGTTGTGTGGAAAAAAATTACCCAAGTGAGTACCCTGCTCATCTTTGGAAAGGAAGGGAGAGTTTTAGGTCTCATGTGTGATGCTTGTGTCTCCCTCCTGGGGCAGGGTTTGAGCTTGGAAGCCCTGCTGGAGGTTTGCCTCAGCCCTTTTTTGAGTGCCTTGAAAGAGAAGATGAACTAGACCTCTGATATTTGCCAGATCTTTTTCTTCCTCCTCACTTCTCTTCCCCATGGTTGTCATCCTGTACTGAAAACCAGATGACTCTGAAGTACCAATTTAGATGCTCCATGAGGTTTCCCCATGAATCATGATCCCCTGTGCCTGGTGGTGCTGTGCAGCTCTCTTCCCTGGAGCACACAAAGGCTGGGATGCACAATCCCAGCAAGTTCATTGAAAGGAAGAGATCCCTTGGGGGCTGTTGGAAGTCACCAGGTCTGGCTTGAGAAATCCAGGGGCTGCAAACTGCTGGGGGCTTGGAGAACCTTGTTGAGTTTCTTCTGTGCCCTAAGACTGCTCCCCAGCAATCTGCTGCTGCTGGCAGCCAGGGACACACTGTTGGGCTTGGGTGAATGTTTAATGTGCCTCACATCACCTCTCCTGTGGGCTTACCTTGGAGCTGTTCACCCTGTGCCCAGTCCCACTCAAGGAGAGGAGGGAGCTGCTGGGGGGTGGGGGGATGTTTCCATGGGGCAGCTTTAAGTTGCCCATGAGGCTGATGGCAGCTATGGAGAGAGCATCACTGGGCCCTGGTGTGTCCCTGACTGGACCCTGGTGTGTGTCTGTGGCAGTGTGTATCAGTGAGGATGGTGGTGTGTAGCTGAAGAGGTGGTGGTGTGTAACTGTGGGGTATTGGTGATGGTGATCATAGAATCACAGAATGGTCAGAGTTGGAAGGGACCTTAAAGATCATCTAGTTCCAACCCCCCTGCCTGGCAGGGACACCATCCACTAGATCAGGTTACCCAGGGCCCCATCCAGCCTTGTCTTAAAAGCTTCCAGGGATGAGGCCTCCACAACCTCTCTGGGCAACCTGTTCCACTGCCTAACCACCCTAAAAATGAAGAACTTCCTCCTAATATCCAAGCTAAATCTCCCCTCCTCTAGCTTACACCCATTTCCCCTGTTTCTATCACTACCTGACCTCTTAAACAGTCCCTCCCCAGCTTTCTTGTAGCCCTCTTCAGATACTGGAAGGCTACAATAAGCTCTCCTCAGAGCCTTCTCCTCTGCAGACTGAACAACCCCAACTGTCTCAGTCTGTCCTCATAGCAGAGGTGCTCCAGACCTCTGATCATTCTCCTGGCCCTTCTCTGGACTCTCCAGCACCCCCATATCCCTCTCGGAACAGGGGCTCCAGATGTGTAAGTGTGAGAGTGGTGCTGGTGTGTAACTGTGGTGGTGCAGGTGGAGGATGTGCTACTCCATGGCCTGGGAGACTCCTGCCTGCTGCTGTGGCTGTCAAGGGCTAGGTACTTGAGAACCATTTCTTTTCTTGCTTCCCTCTTCTCAGCAGTTGAGTTTAACTAAGGTTTTTGGTCATTCTGTTCTATCAGAACACATATGCTGGTGTTCTTATCCCACTAATGGAAGGTTATTTAATGATTGGTTAATTGGGAGCTTGCTAGAGATGGGAAGTGTAGAGCAGATGGTTGTTATTTGTGAAGCAAACCAGAGTTGGTTCAGTTGGAAGCATCACCATGTTCTGTGCTGGGGATGGAAAAGGTCTGGGTGTCTTTGTCCTGCACTGCCAGTGTGCAGGGGGATGCTGGGCACCCTCCTCCTGAGCTGTCTGTCTGTCTGTCTGTCTGCCCACACTTGGCTGGGTCATATACTGTGAACTGCTTCTTTTCCAAGTCCAAAGCAGAGGGGAGTGGACAGGATTTCTGAAGCCATGTGCCTCTCCAAGGCTCTTCTGATGCTTGGGGGGGATGTGTTGTCCCCACTCAAGATCTCTGTGGGTGAAGTAGTTGTCACCTTGACTAACATAAAGGTGCAGCCCAGCTCCACAGAGTCTGCCTCTCACCTTGGAGGAAAGGAATCCTGCCTGGCAAGGTCTCTGGGTCCCCCAGAACACAGCCCCCAGTGCATCAGCTTGCTGTGGTGACCTCCTGATGCTCTGGGATCTCAGTGACCTGGTGCAGGGAGGGAACAGGCAAACACAGAGGTGGAGCTCCCTGTTCCCTCCTGGCTGTTACTCTCTCCTACTTGACATTTTTATTGTCTCCTTCAGCTCATTTTGCATTCCTGGCTGTTTGTCTTTGCCTGCTAAACTTCCAGCAGAGTCATAAAGCTCAGTAAGTCACAGAGCCTGCAAGAATATTTGCTCTACAGATCATTGCTGCTTTGCTGAGAGCTTGGACACCTTAATGATCACAAATGGTAACTGCTGTTGAATGCTTTTTCAAGCTGGACCTGTCCTCTCTCCCTTCCTGTCTTCATTGCATGCAGTGTCACCAGCATTGCTTCTGGGTGACCTCTCTGAATCCCATTGCAGCCAAAGTTGGGCTGGACAAAGTTGTGCTGCTATGAGAGCAGAGAATCTGCCAACATTAAAAACAAGGTGGTGGAAACTGCCCCCTACAGTGGGTCTGTTCCCTGCAGACAGTTCAACCACCAGAAGTGGAGAAGCAACAGGAATGAAAGGCAGCTTAAAGCAGTTCTGCTCTTGAAATGCTTAGGAATAAAGGCATAAGCATTATGAGCAGTGTGACAAGCTGCATTCAGGAGAGTGTGAGCAGCAGGTCCAGGGAGGTTCTCCTCCCCCTCTACTCTGCTCTAGTGAGGCCACAGCTGGAGTCCTGGGTCCAGTTCTGGGCTCCCCAGTTCCAGAGAGACAACTGGAACTACTGGAGAGAGTCCAGCAGAGGCTAGGAAGATGCTGAGGGCACTGGAGCATCTGTGGGAGGAGGAAAGGCTGAGAGCCCTGAGGCTGCTTAGCCTGGAGAAGAGCAGCCCCAGAGGGCAGCTGCTCAATGCTGAGCAAGAGCTGAAGGCTGGGGGCAAGAGGCTGAGGCCAGACTCTGCTGAGTGGTGCTCAGGGCCAGGCCCAGGAGCACTGGGCACCAACTGGAACCCAGGAGGTTCCATCTGGACAGGAGGAGAACCTTGTTTGGTGTGAGGGTGTTGGAGCCCTGGCCCAGGCTGCCCAGAGAGGCTGTGGAGTCTCCTTGTGTGGAGAGATTCCCAAGGCAGCTGGAGGTGATCCTGGGCAGCCTGCTGTGGGTGACCCTGCTGGAGCAGGGGGGGTTGGACTGGATGATCCCAGAGGTCCCTTCCAACCCCTCCATGCTGGGATTTTGGGATTCTATCTGCTTAGGACTTGTTGCTTTCACAGGAACCAACTTCCATAAACTTTACTGGAGAATGAGGAAATTAAATTCTCCTCTCAAGTCCTTTCTGTGCTTTCATGCCAGCTTTTACTTTTTACTTATCCTGCTGATGGGATATTTTTGTCCTTTTCTGTTTACTCTTCCTTTATGAAAAGGAAGTAAACATTATTGGGATGTTTGAAAACACCAGATGAAAAGTCATACTTCAGAGTTTTTCCAAGTCTAACACTGAAGTGTGCTGAGGCAGAGGGAAGTGTCTGCAGGAGGAATCAAACTCTGTGGGGGAAATGGGGTGGCCCTGAAGGTCAGATTGGCCAGGTCAGGATGCTGTCCTTGTGGATTTTGCTTCTTGAGCTTGTGGGTGTGAAGTTGTGACCCTTTCCTGTGCTGTTTGTTCACAGTTCCTTGGTTTCTGCTGACCCCCTGAAGCCATGCTGCTTCATTTGTGCCTTGAGAGAGCTCACAGGATTGTTTTGTCATTTTGTACCTACATTTCAGTTCTTCTGTTAATGAGAAACTGCAGGATTGCATCATGAAAAGATGAATACAGAGGGATTGCTCTTTCCTGTCTTGTCAGTGTGAATGTCTCTCAGTGTGAGACAGGTGACACTTCCTCTAGGTATGAGATTGAGCCCTGAAGTTTTCCTTTCTTTGCTTTTTTGTATTTAGCTGCAGTTATTCCTCAGGCTCCACCACATGTGACATGTGTTCTGCTGCTGCTGAAACAGAATTGCTAAGAAGAAAACTAACCTGGAGTGTTTGCAGGAAACTCGATGTGCACATTCTGGTGAAGGCTTTGTGCCAGCTCTTTCTTCCCCAAGAACTCTGATCAATGCACAGCTCCATCATGCCCTTCAAAGCACATTCACAGAATTGCCTTTGTTCCAGCTGCATTTTCTCTGTGCAGTTTGTCAGGGGCTGAATGGCAAATGTTCACATCCCAAACCTCTTGTTCTTCCAGGTCCTGCTTTGCTGCTCACCAGTGACAACATCAAACAGCGCCTGGGTTCTGCTGCCCTGGACAGGTACCTGCCCTCATACCACCTAGGGGAACTGCAGAAAGAGGCTGTGCTGCTGTTAAAAATGGGCAGTGTTTGGGGAGAAAATCCTGTGTCCTCATGTATACTGTGCTTTCTCAGCAAGGTGTTGGAGACAACAGTGTTTCCAGAGTGGGTGGTTGTTTCCTTTTCTCACTTGGTGAAATTGATAGGTGCCTCTGTGAACCTCATGAGGTGCAACAAGGCCAAGTGCAAGGTCCTTGGCATGGGTTGGGGCAATTCTTGATGTCAACACAGGCTGGGGGATGAAGGAATGGAGAGCAGCCCTGCAGAGAAAGACTTGGGGGTGCTGGTGGGTGAAAAGCTGGACATGAGCTGGCAATGTGTGCTCGCAGCCAAGAAGCCAACTGTGTCCCGGGCTGCATCCCCAGACCATGGCCAGTAGATTAGGGAGAGGATTCTGCCTCTGCTCTGTTCTGGGGAGACCTCACCTGCAGTGCTGAGTCCAGCTCTGGAGTCCTCAGCAAAGGAGAGACCTAAGCACCACTGCCTTCTCTTTCCTCCAGTGTATATCTAATGGTGTAAGTAATGGAGAAATAAGGGCAGCATGAGCCTGGAAGTGTGAGCAGATGGGGTTCTCAGACTGGACAAGCAGGAGGTGCAGGTCTCTGATGCCCTTTGGATTTTGTGTTTGACATGTTCTGAAGGGGGCTACAAGAAAGCTGGGGAGGGACAGTTTAGGAGGTGAGGTAGTGACAGAACCAGGGGAAATGGGTGTAAGCTAGAGGAGGGCAGATTTAGGTTGGATATTAGGAGGAAGTTCTTCACTGTTAGGGTGGTTAGACAGTGGAACAGGTTGCCCAGAGAGGTTGTGGAGGCCTCATCCCTGGAAGCTTTTAAGACAAGGCTGGATGGGGCCCTGGGTAACCTGATCTCGTGGGAGGTGTCCCTGCCAGGGAGGGGGGGTTGGAGCTAGATGATCTTTAAGGTCCCTTCCAGCTCTGACAGTTCTATGATTCTATGTTAAGATTTCTCTCTGCTCTGTTAGAGCTGTGCTATAAACCCATCTGAATGTTGTGTCTGTGTCCCCAGTGTCCATGAGTACAGGCTGACCAGCTGGCTGGGGCAGCAGGAGGACATCCACCGCATCGTGCTGTACCAGGCAGACAGCACCCTGACGCCCTGGACCCAGCGCTGCATCCGTCAGGCCGACTGCATCCTCATCGTTGGGCTGGGAGACCAGGAGCCTACTGTGGGAGAGGTGTGCAGATAGCTCCTTCCCTCTGGGAACAGCCCAGCTCAAAGAAGGTTCCTGGCTTGAATCCCCAGAGAAGTATAAATAATGAAATCTTCCTGAGGAATGTCTGTTATAAATGGGAAGGGAACTGAGTGAGGATGCTCTGCAATGGCAGGTTCCATGCAGAGATATCTCCAGCTAAGTTCTTCTCCTCTAAAGAGTCATTTTGGCCAGTGGTCAATCAGTTGTGGTTTAGAACTTCCTCACCAGAGAGGGAGGGGTGGGTGCTGACCTCTTCCCTCTGGTGACTAGCCACAGGACCCAGGGGAAGTTCAGGTTGGACGTTAGGAAGAGGTTCTTCACCCAGAGGGTGGTGGAGCAATGGAACAGGCTCCCCAGGGAGGCTGCATGGCACCAACTCTCATGGAGGACTTGGACAATGCACTTGGGCACATGGTGTAACTTTGGGGTTGTCCTGTGCATGGACAGGAGTTGGACTGGATGATCCTGGTGGGTCCCTTCCAGCTCAGGGCATCCTGTGATTCTGTCAAGTTGCTTTCAAGCTTTGCATTTCTGTCCAGATCTTTCTGCAGGGTCTCCAGACAGAGAGATGCCTGCATGAAATCCATGTGGTGTGCCTAGAAAAAGGAGATATAAATTGTATTGTGTGAACAGTTTCTTACAGACTGTAGGCTGTACTGTTTCCACTGACATTCTATTTTTATTTTGGATATTTGTTGCCAAAGGTGTCTGGCCAGGCCCACTGATCCTGGGTCACAAGTGGGTTTTTTAGATTGTGAAGTGCTGAGTCTGACCTCCAGAGAGCCTGCACTGGTACCATCTGCAGCATTCCTGTGTGCCAGTTTGTGTTGGTTCTTCAGCACTGTGTGTGGGAGGCAGGAAGCACAGTGAAAGCAAGTCACCATCAGTTGCCTAAAACAACAACAACAACAACAAAAATTAAGGAATTGAAGGGGAGGAAAAGTGGTCTGGTTGGAAGTGAAAGAACAAAGCATGCTGAAGCTTTGTAGGCTTACACAGGACTTGGGATGGACTCTGACTTTGCACAGAGTGTGTCTGTGCTGTGCATTCTGTGAGCTGTGCTTGGGGTAAAGAACATTCAGTGGGCAGCATTCAGGTTTGAATCCTTGTCTGGTTTTTGGAGTTCTCTGTGCCATGTAAGCCCACAGCTAGCAGTGGAGTTAGAATCATATCATTGTTTTAGCTGGAAGAGACCCTTAAGGTCATCAAGTCCAAGCATAGTTGTCTAAATCAATCTTGTTTGAAGGTTTCTTGTGTCTTTAGCTGCCTGCAGGTGCAGATAGGGATAGAGGTCAGATGTGTATGTGCACATATATATGTGTTTCACAATACAGTACTCTGTTAAACTGCTCCTGGAGCAGTAGTCACCTGACATCCCCCTTCCCTTGGTGTCTCTAACGTGCTGTAGCTGGAGAGGATGCTGGAGAACACTGCAGTCCGAGCCCAGAAGCAGCTCATCCTGCTCCACAAGGAGGATGGGCCTCTCCCCTCCAGAACTGTTGAGTGGCTCAACATGAGGAGCTGGTGTTCTGCTCATCTGCATCTCCACTGCCCACGCAGAGTCTTCTCCAAAAGAAGTCTGCCCAAGCTGGTAAGAGATTCCTGCTTCAGTGCCTGCTCCCTTAGCTGTAGTCCTTCAGATGAAAAGGAGATGCCCTACTGAGGCCATAGCTGGAGTCTTAGGTCCAGTTCTGGGCTCCCCAGTACAAGAGAGACAAGGAACTGCTGGAGAGAGTCCAGCAGAGGCTAGGAAGATGCTGAGGGCACTGGAGCATCTCTGGGAGGAGGAAAGGCTGAGAGCCCTGGGGCTGCTTAGCCTGGAGAAGAGCAGCCCCACAGGGGAGCTGCTCAATGCTGAGCAAGAGCTGAAGGCTGGGGGCAAGAGGCTGAGGCCAGACTCTGCTCAGTGGTGCCCAGGGACAGGCCAAGGGGCACTGGGCACCAACTGGAACCCAGGAGGTTCCATCTGGACAGGAGGAGACAGTTGTTTGGTGTGAGGGTGTCAGAGCCCTGGCCCAGGCTGCCCAGAGAGGTTGTGAAGTCTCCTTGTGTGGAGAGATTCCCAAGGCAGCTGGAGGTGACCCTGGGCAAGCTGCTGTGGGTGCCCCTGCTGGAGCAGTGGGGTTGGACTGGATGATCCCCGAGGTCCCTTCCAACCCCAGCCATGCTGGGATCTAGGATCCAAGCATCAAGGGTAATTAAGAACTTGCATGATGTTGCAGCTGACTGTTACACAGAGAGTGTTGTGTTTAAATCTGCTTGGCCTTGATTTGTTAGAGGAAGCAGGGAGAAGAGGCTGGTGGCTTCTTTGTGGATGCATACTTAGCTTCTTTGATCTCCTGAAGACAGTAACTACTGTCTGAGGGTGGAGAAGTGTGGGCATGCCCTGGGGTCCTTTTCCCTGGGAGGGTGTCCATGCTTCTGAAAACCATGCTAAAGGTAAAGCAGAGGCAGACTTGGGATTCTTCCCAGTGACTTCAAATCCTTGTCAAGAAGGAGAAATGGCTGCAAAGGAAATGCTGTACTACAGGGAACTTCTCCCAGCTCCCATGAAAGGATGATCCCATGTGTGTGGTCACTGGGCCTGCTCGGGTAGTTCATCAGCCCTCTTTTCATCTGAAGAACAGCTCTCCACTTTGAAGAGTACCTTGTTGGCTGGTGGTGCAGACTCCAGCTTGCCTTGAGGGTGACCATCTCCTGCTTCCCTTCTGCAGATAGAGATGTATGAACGTGTGTTCCAGAAGCCCCCGGACCGGCACTCCGACTTCTCCCGCCTGGCGCGCGTCCTGACCGGCAACGCCATCGCCCTGGTGCTGGGCGGGGGGGGAGCAAGGTAGGTGACAGCCTGGGCACTCTGGGGCATTGCTGCCAGCCCCTGGGGTGGAGGAGCAAGGGAGGTGACAGCCTGGGCACTCTGGGGCATTGCTGCCAGCTCCTGGGGTGGAGGAGCAAGGGAGGTGACTTAGCTTGGGCACACTGGGGCATTGCTAGCAGCCCCTGAGGTGGAGGAGCAAGGTAGGTGACAGCCTGGGCACTCTGGGGCATTACTGCCAGCCCCTGGGGTGGAGGAGCAAGGGAGGTGACATCCTGGGCACTCTGGGGCATTGCTGCCAGCCCCTGGGGTGGAGGAGCAAGGGAGGTGACTTAGCCTAGGCACTCTGAGGCTTTGCTAGCAGCTCCTGGAGTGGAGGAACAAGAGAGGTGACTTAGCCTGGGCACACTGGGGTGTTGCTACCAGCTCCTGGAGCAGCATCCTCCCTGGGCTGTGACAGACTCTTCAGGGCTACAAGTGTGCTGTAAAATTCAGCCCTGCTCTGTAAGCAGCATTTGTGGAGACACTGAGGGGTTGCTTCTGTTACACACATGCAACCTGCTGTGTGCATTTGTGCTTGGGTTTCTGCAGAGGGAACATGTGTTTGTGAGGCCTCTCAGAAGTTGGGCTGGCCAGGGCACTAACTGTGTCACTTCTTTCTTTGGTTGGCCTATGGATTTTTTTCCCCCTGTGCATTCTTACATTGCAAACTAGCTGACAATATTTCAGAGGCCCTCAAAGCTCTTCAGAGTTTGCACAGCAAGAGGATTCTGTCCACTAATGGGAGAAGATTCTCTGTTTTTATAACCACCCCAGCCCCCAGGTTTCTGACAGCCTTTCTCTACAGAAGGATTGGGTTTTTGCAGGCACAAGGACAAGGTGTGTGCTGAACACTCTCTTAGAATTCCATCTGGATTCCTGGGGAGCTTTGGAAATGAATTATTACTGATGATTTTCTTTGGGATCCTTTTTGTGCTTTGAGGGTTTTATTGGAGACAGAATTTGGTAGCCCTTTGTCTCAAGAGAGCATCATCTGCAGCACCAGGTTCTTCAAGCCCTTCTTTCAAACAGTGCTTTGAAAGGCAGCCCTCAGAAAGAGAAAGCTTAATTTTCAGAGAATCTATCTATTGAAGTCCCTGGAAATGTCAGAGTTTTGTCTCTGGGCCAGTGCATGCTTTGAGGAGAGTGTTCACTCCAGTAAAGGCCAGAGCTCCTTTGTGACAGCTGCTTCTGGTTAGTCACTTGGTGCTGAGGCTGTGCCTGCTTCTGGGAGTGCCTTTATCCTGCTTGCTCTCACAGCTTCCTCACCTGAGGTGGGTTTGGTCTCTCATTTCTGAGATGGGTACTATCCTGTGGAGACAGAGGAAAACAAGAGAGCAGCTTCTGCTTCATCTGGGGATCTCAGGAGGCTTCTCACTGATGGCTGCAAAGCATTTGTGGTTTAGTTTGGGTGGGGTTTTTTTGTTCCAAGCTCTCTGATGTCTCTGTCTCTCCTGAAGCCTGTGTCATGGCAAAATATGTGCACTTCTGAGCTTCTGGCAGCACATTCTGCTCCTTCCCTTCCTTTCTTCCTTCTGTAAACACTGCTGCAGTTTTTGCCAAACTATTTATTTCTTGTTCTGCTGCTTGGTTTGCAAGAGCAGAGGTGAGGGAGAGCAGGCTTCCTGAGCCTTGCTCCACAGCCTCAGCCACTCTCCTGCTCCTCTGGTGCCTTTGGGACTTCTGGATCCTCTCCACCCCTGCAGCACTGTCACCACATGCCATTAGCCATTGATTTGCTCATTTCTGCAGCCACACAGTGTGGAGGAGTTGAAGAGAGCTAAATGGCAGAAGAGAAGAACATGCTCATTTCTTTCTCTGAAACCCTGCTTATGTTGTGCTCTGAAATGCTTTTCCTGGGGACTCAGCCTGGCTTCATGGCTGGAGTTGGCAGTGGAAAGGCACTGGATGGTGTTTCTGTGCTGAATTGGCAGCTGAGTTGTGCTCAGATGGAAGATTGGGATGTGTTTTGTATTTGAGAATGGGGAAAGGCCAGAGTTGCTCAGAGCTCTGTAGAAACCTGCCTGGGGTAGGTCTAGGGAAGTCCTTAGGTCTCCATCTCTGCCAACAAGCAAACTGGAAGAGATGATGCACTAGGTACCTAAAATCATCCTGTGATTAAGCTCATTCCAGCTAAAACCATCTTGCTGGCTCACTGCATGGACTCTTGATAGCTTAGCCTTTGGCTAAAGACTGCCCAAAGGAAGCACCTGCCTTGCTCTGGAGGCATGGATCACCCTGGGCACAAAGGCCAGAGAGAGCTCAGTCAGAGGGTGCTGCCTGGTGCTGCTGCTTGTGTGGCTCCTGTGATTAGTTGTTTTTTTGGGAGGGTTTGTCTGGCTTCCCAGTGACAGTCTGGGAGGTAGAACCAGAGCAGCTTCCCAGTGATTATCTCTGTGGTTTGTCATGACAAGAGGCTCAGAGGAACTCAAGGTTTTCTTTCTCCTGTGAGTATAAAAATAACCCAACTTTAAGTGATCCAGTTCTAAAATTACAGCCTTTTGCTTCCCTCAGGTGCTAACTTCATTTCAGTTAGAAGCACTGTGCAGTTGGAGGGGAGGGCAGGGGATTTGCATTTAGGAGAATAATAACAGCTTTGTAGTGTGGCTGTAAGAGGAATGACACATCAACCCTGCAACAAAGGCATCAAGCCTCCCATAAATCATCCTTGGGACCTTTCACCATCCCACCTCCAGCTCACTCTTCCCATGGTTTGCTATAGTCTTAGCAGAGCTGCTGGAAAACTGCCATTTTTGGGGAGTAAATAATGAATCCAGGAGTGCCTGGGGGTCCCTAGGGCTTTGGGGAACAAAGGCCCATGCTGGGTCAGGAGAGGGACTTCAGCAAAGTTGTGACGACAAGCTTTCTTGCTGAGGGTGATGTCATTATGTCAGGGCTGAATTTGCAGGCACAATGGGAAAACACAAGGCCTTGGGCTGTTCCAGTTTGGGTGTCTGGATGTGAAGCTGTGTCTGCAGTGAGACACGTGGTGCAGGTGCAGTGTGTGTAAGGGATGCATCTGAGAAGGACAGAGCTAGCCATAGAAGTTACCCAGGTAACAAGCAACAGGATGAGAGGAAATGGCCTCAGGTTTTGCTAGGGGAGGTTCAGGTTGGGTGTTAGGAACAATTTCTTCACTGAAAGAGTGGTTAGGCACTTGCCCAGGCTGCCCAGGGCAGTGGGGGAGTCACCATCCCTGGAGGGGCTCAAAGAACACCTAGATGTGGCACCTGGGGACATGGTTTAATGGTGGCCTTGGCAGTGCCAGTCAACAGTTGGGCTTGATGATCCTAAAGGTCTTTTCCAGCCTCAGTGATCCTGTGACTCTGTGCTTGCCTTCTCTGGCTGTGCTGTCTGCAGCAAGCTGGAATCCATCAGCTGCATGTTCCTGCTGGGATGGATGTGTGGGGCCAGAGAGCTTCACCAGCTGGTGCTGCTGGGGTCTGCACACCCTGCCCACTCCAGGCTCCATGGTGCATGGCTGGCTGGAGCTCTGCACCATGCTCTGCTTTCCTCCTCTCCTCCAGGCAGAGCATGGAAGGCTTCCCTGAGGAGCTCTGTTGAAGGATGTCTGGAGATGGTTCATCAGGGCCTCTTTTCATTCTCTTTTCCCAGTTAGTTTTCTCCTCAAACTTCTTATCTCACCTCAGCTCTTGCTGTGTCAGGGAGTGTTTTTCCACAGCTCTCTCCTGCTGACTCTGAGGGTTTGACTCAGACTCAAGCCTTTTCATTCTGGACAGTTGGCCTGTTTCATCAATGTGTTCTTTCTGCCTTCTCTTTATTTTCAGCCCTGGCCCTCTGAAAGGGAGGAGAAAAGCAGCAGTGTAGGAGAAACAAGTTATGCCTTTCTTATTTTGGAGATACTTGTGTCTGATGAACTCACTCGTGGCCCCATCTCTCTGGCTGTGCTCCTGAAGCCTGTGCCATGTGCAAGGTGCTCATGCTCCTTGCTTTTAGAGAAGGCCAAACATGCAGGTCCATCTGCCTCTGTCACTTGCTGCCTGCTGCACTGAGTCTGACTTGGGTCTCTGGGCTCTTTACATCTGGCTTCATCTCTGATGAAGAGGCTGGAAGAGTCCCTGAGAAGCAGACCTCATGGTTCTTCTGCTCTCAGGAGATCACATTTACCTTCTGCACTCTGTGTTTGACTCCAAGACCCCTGAGTGCATGAAGAATAAAACAAGGAGACTTCACAGTCCCTGCACCCATTGTGTGTGGCTGCAACTCCTGTTCCTTCAGGCAAGTTGAAGTAAAAACCTGCTTCTGAGTCTTGCTTCTCTTCTCTGCCACTGGACACTGACCCCTTGGCACTGCTGTTCAGCCAGAGGGCACAAAACCAGAATGTGTTTGTGTTTAGCCTGCACCAGGAGCTCTTGCCTGTGACCAAACCCTGTAGTGCTTCCCCTGCTCCATCTTCTGCAGGAAGGTATTTGGGAGTTGGTGACCTGCACTCTCCACCTACAGCACTTACAAGCAGGGAAATGTTCTGCTGTGAGTTGTTGTGTTTCTGCTGTGGTGCCTGCACACTGCTGTCCTCTGGGGCAGAGCCTTCTGGGGAGCCCCTGCCTGCCTGCAGCAGAGGAGGGGATGTGTTGCTGATCTCCCCTGCCCTTCACAGTAGTTCCACTCCCAGCAGCTAAGTGGTGGCAGAGTTGGCAGAAGTGCAGAGGCTGGATGGCAGTGTGCTCCTCTGAGGAGTCAGAAGTGATTCATCAAGATATTAGTGTGCTCTGGGCTTGTTTGGATTTGCTCTCTGGTTTGTTATTGTAGCTTGGAGAAGAGCCTTAAACTGTACAGAGCCCTTGTGCTCTCCCCTCTGGTGAGGGCAGGCTGCTCCTCAGTTCTGTCCTGTCCTGAGGATGCCTGTGGGCAGCAGGTGCTTTCTGGTTACCCTCTTACTTACTTACCCTCTGTGCTTCCTACTTCATTGGGTTTTGCCATCTTAACTCTGAGGAGCTCTCACTTCTTCACTGTGTGGTGCAGGTCTCTGATGTTTGGTGAGAGGATCCTTGCAGGCAACAGAACTCTCCCTGTCATCTCACCAGCTTTTCCCAGGGAGAAGCTGTGCAGCCACTGCTTGCTTCTCCTTCCTTGAACTAGCTAAGGAAAAGCTGACAAGCTGCCAAAATGAAAGAACCTGCAAATACTCAGCAGCCTAACGTGGTAATGCCACAGCTGAACTTCCTAGGGCAATGTGCTGCAGGGAAGGGATGTTAGAAATAAAACTTCTTCCTTCTGGGGGCTTTTGATAGCTCTGCTAAAGACCAAGGTCAAATGGCAAGGCAGAAGGTCTGGTTTCCAGCACTGCTGCTGTAGGGAAGAGCACTGGGAGCTGTAGCTGTGCAAGGTAACAAGTGACAGGACAGGAGGAAAAAGCCTCAGGTTGTGCCAGGGGAGATGTAGGTTGACATGAGGAACAATTTCTTCCCTGACAGGGTTGTCAAGGCCTGGCCCAGGCTGCCCAGGGCAGTGGGGGACTCACCACCCCTGGGGGGACTGAAAAGCCCTGGAGATGTGGTGCTGAGGCCATGACTTTGTGGTGACCTGGCAGTGCTGGGTGACTGCTGGACTTGATGATCCTAAAGGTCTCTTCCAACCAAATGATTCTAAGTTACCTAAGTGACTGAGATCCCTTCTGGAGTCTCATCCTTTGCTGTGTGATCCACAACAGCAGAGAGAAGCAGCTCTGTTCCCTGGCAGCAGGGAAAGCTGCAGAGAAAGTGTCTAAGCTTAGAGAGGCTTCTTGGAGGTAAGTGAAGGCTCCCAGACCAGGCCTGGGCTTTGGACACTGGGGTGTGGAGCAGGCCAGGCTGGCTGGTAGGGCAGTGCTGGAGCTGAGAGCACCTAGCCCAGCTTTCAGTGTGTGATGAAGCATCTGAGGAATAAAAAGCTGGGATTTGTGGTGGGAATGATGTTCCAGGGACAAAATGCTGTCCTCAGGGCACTGCCATGGTGTAGCTGCTTCTCCTGCTGTGCAGGTGACAGCAGTGGTGTGCTTAAAGCCTGATCTTCAGTCTTGGGCAACAGCAGCATCTCCTGGGGAGGCTGCCTGAACTTTAATGGTGCAGGTGCTGTGGGTCCAGTTCCAGCAGTTAAGGGAGATTAACTCTTACTCCTCAGCTAAGACACCTTGCCTCCTGAGATGAGGCTTTTTACTCCTGGCTCTGGGAGAAGTGTGTGCATGGATGTTGTCTTAGAGCTGCCACTGCAGAGTTGCAGTGCTTGGAATGGTGATGGTGGCTTCTGAGACCATTCCTGTCCCTCAGCTGGGGGGCAGTGACTGGAAGCATGAGGGGAGCTGGTTTGTTTTAAACTCCTCAAGTCAAGCAGAAGCACCCAGAGTGTGTGTGGTTAAAAGAATGGCTGGGGGCAGAGGGGAGAAATTTGCTGCCTGAATTGAGAAGCTGCCTCCAGAGGCAGGCACTGAACACTGTCCTGAAGAACAGAGAGCAGAGGTTTCCCTGGGGATCCTAAACATTTGCAGCATAGAGATTACAGAGGGGATGAGAGAAACTCCCATGGGAATTTCCTGGGCTCTTGATGTTCCTTACATAAGTTGGGACCCAGTAAATGTGTGTTTTCAGCTCCTTTGCTAGGTTGAAAGCTTCACACAGGCTGAGTCTAATGAGGGGCACCCCTGGGTACAAGGGGGAGGGACCTGTGGAGCCCAAGTATTAACCTGTGCTGGAGAACAAAGGGAAAGCTTATCTTGAGAGCTTGCTTAATGGTCTCTTCCCCATGCTTCCATTGCTGTCTAGGTCATACATAATCCATTCACCCTTTCTCTCTTTCCACCTGGCCAGGTTTCTGTCAGTCTGTGAGTCTCCATCTTCCCCCTCTGACACATCCAAGCCCTAAGATTGCTCAGTTCCTTCACATCCTTTTCCATTCCACTGTCCTTGCTGCTTGTCTTCTCTGTATCTGCCATTTAGTTCCTCTCTCAGTCTTTGTTTCAAGTCCTCTCTCAAAGAGCCTACTGCAAAACCTGGAGTTTGCCAGATGCTTCTGCCACACCAGGGCTGTCTTCTCTGTCACCCCAGCAGAGGTTCACTTAGCTTTGGAATAGCTCTCAGATCATGCTGTGAGCTTCAGGACCACACTGCAAATGGATTGGTGATAGCAATGTTCAGGGTTTATAGAGGGGTGCAGGTAGCCTCTCCATTTGTTCTCTCTGCCACACAGTGCTTGACATTCACAGCTTGCCACATGTGAGAATGAGAGTCTGAGTCTTTGAAGTATGCAGAAAACACAGTCTGATAAAATACTTGTTCTGAAGTAAATGACAAACCAACATTCCTGCTCAAATCATTGCTCTTCATTCTGACTTTGGCCAGGATAGCTCTGAGAGAGCAAGGAGAGCCTCTCCTTGGTGCTCCTGCTGTCCTGAGTTACTGCAGCTAGTGAGGGTTGAATCAGTGCAGGGAGGAATGGGCAGGCAGGGTTGCACTGTGCTGCTGCTTGAGCAAGTGGTTTAAATGCTTGTAACTCGTGTTCTGCTCCTGTAAAAGGAGGCATTTGCCACCTCAGCTCTGGCACCTGTGCAGCTCACCCCTTAGAAACTGCTGTGAGGCACCTACATGGCAGAGAAGTGCAGACCCTTCCCACCCCCTTGCCTGGGGCTTGAGGGGGGGCACTGGTATCTCTAAATGTGTCTGGATTTATGCTCTTGACTCCTGGGTTGGATGTGTCTGGGCAATTTGCTTGAAACCTGACCTCCAGCCCAATTAGGATGATGAAGTTAACTCTTTATTGCAGTGTGCAGTGGCTGAGGAGGAGCCAGGCTGCTGGGGACCCTGTTGGTGGGGTTGGGTACAGTGCCAGGACTGGTCCATGTTTCTTCAGAGGCTGTTTAGCAGCAGCCTCCTGGAGGTGATCCTGGGTAACCCTGCTGTAGCAGAGGGGTTGGGCTAGATGGTCCCCAGAGGTCCCTTCCAACCCCCACTCTGCTGTGGTTCTGTGAGATTTGAGAGGATCATTACCCAGAAAGAACCCCCACAAGCAAACCCTGCAGTCCCCAGGCAGTTCTGGGCAGCAGCACCTGTGGTGTCTGCTCCCCCAGTGCAGAGGTGCTGCAGGAGAGGGGCTCTGCTGGAAGCCAGCAGGTTGCTCTGTAGCCTCTGAAGCTGAGGGGCCAGGTCCTGCTCAGCTGAGGAGGAGCTTTGGCTTTCCTGCTGTTGTGGAAAGGTTAATGGCTTGGCATGGTGATGTGTGATGATCTAAAGCTGCTGTGGGCCCAGCACTGTCCTGGGGTGGGTGAGCAGCCTCTGTGCTGTGGAGAGCAGCAGGCAGTGGTGCTGGGTCCAGATCCCTGGCTCCAGCCTGGTGTCACAGGTACAATCACTCAGGTACAGACTGGCTCCTCCTGCACTCAGTTCACAGTTCCCTGCTTTCTCCTTCTGCAGGGTAAGAGTGAGGAGGTTTTGCTATTCCTTTTTTTTCCCCCTTTTTCTCTGCCCCTGCTGCAGCCAGGCAGCATCCATGAAATTCCATTTCATTGCCAATTGCTTGCTGAAGAGACTGAGATGGCATCTAAGGACTCTGCTTTCCTTTGCTAGAGCAAGACAGGTCGTGGAGAATGTGCACTGCTAAAGGGATCTCATTCCTCACCCTGATCCTGCTGTAAAGGGTGTCAGGAAATGGAACTGAAATGAGAGAAGCTTGATAAATGCTTCTTCCTTTCTTTGAGATGGGAGAATGAACTTATTGCCCAGCACCTGCAGTCTGCCCATGGCCAAGAATGGCTGAGGAAGCAAGATTTCTGCAGGAGAAGTGTCAAAATGCTCTGAAAGAGGCTGACTCTGCTTTGTCTCATGAAAAACAACCACCCTGAATAGTTGAAATCCTTCCTCCAGTTCCCTTTCTTCCAAGTAATCCCTTTGTACACCAGGCCAGATCTGTCTCTGACATTTGGAAGGGCAGAAAGTTGCCAGCCCCGGGGTTAATCCTGGTGCCCTTTGCATTCCTCAGCCCCTGCTGGGGGGTGGTTAGCTGCTGTGGGAGGTGCCTGTCAGAGGAGGGAAGCGATTTGCTGACCTGTGCTGTGGTTTTTGGCTGCAGAGAGATGTCTGTCTCCCAGTGCACAGAGGAGCTGTCGTTTTTCTTCATTATATCCCTTCTCAAAGCTGAGATTGATGCATGGGGGTGTCAGAGCTTGTGGGTATTCAGAGGGATGTTTGGAGCAGTGGCCTGTGCCCAGCCTGCTGGTGCCTCTCAGGAGGAGAGCACCCATGGCCACGTGCAGAGAAACCAGAGCTGAATCTGCATTCCAGCAGCAGCCACGCAGCCAGGCTCCTGCACTCCCTCTCTTTCCAAATGCAGATCTGATTTCAGGGCAATAGCCAGGAGCTAAAATAACAGAAAAGAGTCTAAACTCTTTATCCTTAAAGATAAAATGACACCTTCAGCTTGGTGGCTGTCTTGGAGAAGGCAGAGGAACATGGGCTCTTGGTTGGGGAAGATGATGGGAACTTGTGTTTGGATACCTGCTTGGAGTCTTATCCAGGTCAGCCCTTAGAGGATATTGTGTGAACAAACAAAAGCCAAGCCCTAAAAATAAAATGATGAGTTCTGAGTATGTGCTTTTGTTGAGAAGACCCCATGAGCCACGGCTGTGGGCTCCTCCTGAAGGCCTCAGGCTCTGTGTGCCAGGGCTTGGGAACAGGCTGCAGTGTGATTGCTCCTGAGAACAATCTTTGCTTTGATTTCTTCAGGGACAGACCATCTTGTGTGCTGCCATGTGAATTGTGTTTATCTGTCCATTCAGAATTCCTCCTCAAAGCACAGTTGTCTTCAGCACAGGCAGAGCCCTGTGGCTCTCCTCAGGTCTGGGTGCTAATTGCTCAGTGAGCTGTGTAATGCTTAGCTCATCACATGCACATAAAAGCTGTGTTCCTGTGGCCTGGCACCCACGTGTTGCCTCATGATCTGATCTCTCTTTTTGCCACCTGCAGCACCTCTGTAATTGCTCATTTGCTCCCATTTGCCAGGGGGCTGAAAGCTTTTCCTGCCTTCTGTTAAATCCTCCAAGCTGCAGGAACTTGGGAGCAATCTGCTGCAGTTATGACTTGCAATTCATTCTTTGGAAGTGCTTGGTTGGGACTGTCCTGTCCTGATCTGCAGCCTCCAACCCCCCAGGCTCCTGTGTTCACAGCAGAACTTGGCTGTACAGGTGGGCTGGAACAAGGAGGTGCTGCACTTGTGCTTTAAGCCTTGCTGCTGGTTCTGCTCCTCTCTTGCCCAGCTGAAGGAGTGTGTGCTGTCAGAGCAGCAGGGGTGAGGGAATGCTTCCCAGGGAGCAGTTGGAATGCTCTGTTGGCTTTCCATGTGCTTCCAGGAGGGTGGCAAAGCCTCTTCCCCTGCTGTCACCTGTAGGAATCTCTGCCTCACCTCATCTGGGCAGTGTCCCTTCCAGCTGAGAAAGAGGAGCTTGGAGAAGAAAAAGCCCAAGTTGCCTTATAGAATCATAGAATTATCAGGATTGGAGGGGACCTTAGAGATCATCTAGTCCAACCCCCTACAGTGAGTAGGCAATCAAGCCTTCTCTAAAGTGCTGTGGTTTTGTCTTATTTCTGCAGCTTCCAGACATGCTCAGGGTGGGTTCTTGGAAGGCTTTTCACAAGTGAATCTCAGAGGGCTGGTGGCAGGAGGCTCTGTTTGTTTTCCAAAGGAATTCTCTTTCTTTGCAGATAACTGGATTTGTTTCTCGACTCAGAGGAAGGAGCAGGGGTTTGTGTGGTGTCCCCAAGTGGAGGGTGGCAGGGGAGGTGCAGTTTGCCATTCAGCCTCTCTTCCTCCTCCTGCATGCACCTCCCAGAGGGTGCTGCTGGGATCAGCAAACCCAAGCCTTAGGTGCATTTTCTCATTTAGTTTTACTCTGGCTTCATGTTGTGTTTTTCCTCCCCTCCCAAGGCTTAGGTATCTTTCCTTACCCCATGGCTGGGGAGACTTGACAGCCCTCCTGCAAGGGCTGAGTAGTTTTTGCTCATTTATTTCTGTGTCAGGCACAAATCTCCCTCTTTAAAGCTTGTGCTAAACTTAGCACAGTCAGCAGAAACCAGATCAGTGCTAGAAAGACATTGTATTTAGATTGTCTTGCAGGAAGGTAGTTTCACTGGGGCTGGGATAAACAGGAGATGCTTTTTCCTGCTGAAAACCCTGAGTGCACAGGCTTGATGTGCAGCTTCTATAGCATGGCAAGGCTACAGGGAAGGTGGCTCCTTAGCTCTGGCTTAAGGAGATGCTGGGAGTCTGAGGGCAAAGTGAAGTGGGAGAATGAAACGAAGCTGTTGGCCATGGAGAGGAAGGTAGGAAGGAGTCAGGGCTCTGGATTGCTACATGTGTATCTGGGGATAGGGTTAAAATCAGCAGTGGAAAGGAGAAAGGAATTCAGGGCAGGTGCTAGGAGAGGGTCTGTGGGTAGCTGGATGTGAGGATGGGAACCCAGTAATGTTGGATTATTCCCTCTGTTTAATTCAGAAATGAATTAATTAATGCTGTCCTGACTGTGCACTTACAAGGAAGCTTCCAAGCAGTGCAGCAGAAGTGCAGTGCTCTGATTTCTGTCACCCTTCTGAGCTGACAGATAATCACTGTAATTACTCTGGGAAGTTCTGTGCTCTGGAAATAGTGTTGGTAACATACAAGTCCAGTTGGATTTCAGAGCCACGTTTGTGTGTGTTGTTGCAGCTGCAAAAGATGGGAGAGAATCCCAGAGTGGGCTGTGTTGGAAAGGACCTTTAAAGGGAATGGGAATAAGTTGGAATACAGTTGGAAGTTGTAGAAGTCTTGATCTGTGAGGCAGTGACTGTGCCACTCAGCATCAGGGTCAGCAACAGAACACACACCAAAAAATGCTGCTGCTTAGATAAAGAAGACATTTCCCTTTGCCTCACGTTTCCAGCCAGGACTCTCTGTAGCTCCTCACTGAAATAACAGCTCTCCTCCCCTGCCCCAAGACAGTGAACACCTCCAGGATAGCTCTGAGAAGCATCTAGCACCTCCTCCTCCTCTGAAGGGCTTCTTCAGGTACCAGCTGTGCAGCAGGTGCAGCTGTGCCCTGCAGTCTGAGAGCCACTGGTGGGGAACCAGCCCCAGTTTGGGACTCCCAGCCCAAGAAGCACATGTTGACCGTGGTGCCTGGCATGGCCATGTTGTCTGTTCCCCTGGGCTGGGAGCTCAGTCACCATCAGCTGATTTCTGGTGCTTTCAGAGCAGTGTTGGGGCAATGCTTGCCCCAGACACCACTCCTGCACACCTCTGGGATGGATGCAGCAAAGATGTGTCCATCTCTGCTTCCCTGTGAGCTGACAGCTGCTCCTGGCATGCTTTGAATCACAGCCTTTAGGTGAAGGAAGAGTTGGGATGGTTTGTTTAGCTTTGCTTCTTCAGGAGTTTTAAGCTCATGAGGGTGCCCTGATTGAGGTGTGTTTAGCTCTGGTGGAGCTCAGGGAAGTCTCCTTGGCAGTGTCTCTGCTCTCCCTGCCTGGCCAGTTGGGTGCATCAGGAAGCCATGTGTCCTGCTCCAGGGAGGCTTTGCTGGGAGACGTGCTGGAGCTCTGCACCAGCAGTGGCCTTAATCCTGCTTATAACCAAAGGCAACAGCAGCTCTTTGGTGCACTTGGGGAGATCATCCTGATGAGGCAATTAGGAGAAGAGGTGGCTGCAGGGGAGGCTGAATGCCTGAGCTGTGTTTTCTCTTCCTTTCTGCAACTGAAGTGGGCTTTGGAGGTGTGCAGTGTGACCAAGCTCCAGCCTGGCCTCCTGCTCTGTTGGTCATGGTCTGAAGAAGGAGTTTCCCCTCCCTGTGCCCTCACAGGATCCTGGCTGTTCTGCCACTGGCAGGCAGCATCCTACTGATATGTTCACTGTGGCATGTGGAGAAAATATTGGTGCACAGGCTCTGCTCTGGAATTGATTGTGTTTTCCTCAGCCCCCAGGGCCAGCCTGTGTTCCTGCTGCCACTCTCCTGGGAAACGTCCTGCTGCATTTGCTCTGCTCTCCCTGAGAGCTGGCTCTCAGCTGAGCCCTGGCAGGCACCTGCAGAGCTGACACATGCCTGTCTCACAGCAGAGTTCTTTCCTCACCTGTGCTCTGGTTTGTGCGTTCCAGTCAGATGCCAGTGGCATTTCCCTCGGGAGATGGAAGCCAAGGCTTGTCTCAGGAGCAGGAACACTCTCTGCCTCCTGCCCTGGAGGCTGTGCTCTCTGCCTGCTGTGCTGCCTTAGCTCAAGGGAGCAGTTCTGCAACCTTGCAACTCCTCTCCCTGCTTCCTGGTCATGGAATTGTGACCATCAGTGGTAAAGAAAAGATGATGCTTGGACTTGGAGAAGTACAGGGCTGCTTCTGGAGCCTTTTAAACATCTTGAGCACGAGTTGGGTTAATAGTGCAGCAAGCAGCACCTCAGGGCAGCTGTGAAGTGAAGTTTCAGTGAAGCTGTGCTGGGCTAGGGTTAGGTTGGAGATCAGGAACAGGTTCTTCACCCAGAGGGTGGTGGAGCACTGGAACAGGCTCCCTAGGGAGGCAGTCACAGCACCAAGCCTGACAGAATTCCAGAAGCATCTGGACAATACTCTCAGACACATGGTGGAGTTTTTGGGGTTGTCCTGTGCAGAGGCAGGAGTTGAACTCAATGATCCTCGTGGGTCTCTTCCAACTCAGGGCATTCTGTGACTCTGATGCACAGAGCAGCTGTGACTTGTCTTGCTGAGGTCAGGCTGGGAGGCAGTGGCAGGGCTGAAACCAGAGCATGGCTCGTTTCCAGTTCCCTCTCAAACTGCTTGCTGCCAGCTCTGCTCTTTCTGCAAAGGACACCAATTAATCAGGCCTGTCCTAGGGGGTGATGTATGATGGCAGAGAGTTGTTGTTAATACATGTATTAACAGAAATATGCATTAATATGCATCTATAAAAGTATATTTTGTTAATATATTTGCACTTCTTGGGCAAATCTTTGGGTTCTGGTGCAAATTGTTTGAAAGTAATCTTCTAGGTTATTTGGTTTTGGTTCCAGGAGTCCTTGTCTCTGTCCTGGGGCTGGGCACGAGTCCTGGCAGGGGAAATGCTCCCTCCAGCTGCACTGTCAGGTGGCTCTAAGGCATGGGACAGCTGCATGTGCAGCTCCAGCAGCAGCCTGTGCATCCCTCAGCTGACACTCCTTCCTCCTATCTAGACAGACTCCCCTCTTCCTCCTCTCCCTGGAATAAGTGACATCCAGCTCCATGTCAGCCAGGTAACCAGAGATTTCCCCATTCCTTCCTGCTCTCCAGGCAGTGCTGTGGCACTGATGTGTACACACACTGTTGGCACAAGCAATCTTCCTTTCTGAAATCCCCTTGGCAGCTTCTCCCCTTTTCTCCCTGCTTTGCCATGAACCACATCAGGGAAGGTGCTGCAGCAAACATGTGTCCTGCTGCAGGGAGGCTTTGCTCAGAGACAGGGCAGGCACTGCCAAACACTGCCACTGCCACATCTGCCCTAAAGCAGGACAGCTCTCCTGCCACACTGTGCCTGGTGTTCCAGGGAGTGCACACCCCCTGGTTTTGTTCTGCACTGCTACTCTGTCTGTTAACAGGGACCTAGCTTCCCTGTCTCCTCCTCTGGAGCTGTGGCATGAGAGCTGCCCCCAGCAGCTCCCTGGGCTGCCAGCTGCAGGCTGTCAGGGAGCAGGACGTGCTGCTGGCAGGGCTCAGGCTCTGGACACAGCTTCCCTTGGCAGCCTGCCTGTGTTTACAGACACCCTGAGCTGGGAAGGGGTGGCCAGGAGAGAGCCAACTGTCAGGAGCTGTTGGAAAAGTTTCATGGAGTAGTGTAGTTGGGGTAATGATGATCTAAAGCTGTAAGGAGGTGTGGGGGGTGTGTGGAACCAACCCTTTGGATCTTTCAGGAGGCTGGGTGGTCCCAGGAGAAATGGGGTGAGCTCAGGCACACCTGCCTGCCTCCAGGGTTGGAGTTTGCACAGAAAATTCAGTCATGGCTGCTCCTGTTCAGGGTGCTGGAACTGGGAGAATCAGCTTTTCAGGTTGGAAGAGACCTCAACCATCAAGCTGTCACCACCATGCCACTAAAGCCTGTCTCTAAGTACCACAGTTAGACCCTTTTTGAACAGCTCCAGGGATGGTGACTCCACCATTACCCTGAAATGAAAGCTAATTTAGTCTGACAGTTTATAGGAGGTCTCTTTCTGAGCAAGAGAAGTACTTTCCTTCCCATCTTGCAGGTCAGTGCTTTGAGATGGATGCATCTGTTGGAGATCTGTGGCTGTTACTCATCTAGCTGGATGTTGGCAGGGACTCTGCCAATGCATGACACAGGGGTGATGGCTTGCCAGTGAAAGGGATCATCATCTTTTGTTATTCATGCAGGGACATCACACAGCAAAGAAACCCCAAATCCAGAGTGATCACATCAAGTCTCTCATGTTTTATGGACACATGAATGCATAAGTGAGGAGGCTGAGATTCAGAAGAGCTTAAAGGGGGGAAATCCAGTCTGGAGCTAGTCCTGGCCAGCTTAACATTGTCCTCCAGGCAGGAAATGCTTTGCAGGACTTACCATGTCTTAACAAATCCCCATGATGTAGGCTTCTCCAGAAAGCAGGTTGCATAGCCTAGGATCTGTTCCTTGTTCCTCAGCAAAACATCAGTGTCAGGTAGTGACCTATGCAGAGGGTAAAGCAGCAGATGGCAGAAATAGCTGTGATCTAAAAGCCTAAAACCAAAGGGCTCCTCTGGCAGGAATAAAAATAGAGTTCTTTTGTCTTAGGGCATCTTCTGAGGAGAAGCAATAGTAAAGCAGGAGAAGGAGGATTTGGAGAGGAAAGCTCAATGAGCCCTTTTCTGTTCTTGGATTACAGCAGCACAGCTCTGTCATTGAAGTCATTTACACAAGTATAACCCAGAACCTGTCCCAAAGCATTCCAGCAGCTGGAGGGGATTTATTTAGATGGAAAGAATGCACCAGGCATAGCTTGGCCAAATGACACCTATGGTGACTTGGCAGCTGTTAGCAAGTATTTATAGATGTAAACAGCAAGGGGAAGGAGGATGGAAATAGAGCAAACCATGGAGGAACAGAAAACTGGGGTGGAAATGGAAAAAGAGATATTTTTCCTGCTGTCTGGCTTAGACTGGGAAGCATCCATCCAGGTGGAATGAGCTCACTGCTGTGGGTGGTGTTCCTTGGACAAAGGAAAGCAGAGGCTGTAGTGTTCGTCCTGGTAAGAAGGCAGTCAGCCTCTGCTGCCAGTGCCTCTGTTTCTGTGATGGTTCTGTAGGATGGGCATGGATCACAGAGTCATGGAATCATGATGGTTGGAGAAGCCCTCTGAGATCATCCAGTCCAACCTCCAACCCAGCATTCCCATGCTCACCCCTAAACCATGGCCTCTGGCACCACAGCTACATGGTTTGTTGAACCCTCCCATGAGGGGATTGCTCTTTCTGAGATCAGATCAAACATTCCAGCCCTGCTCTCTCACCTCTCAGAGCAGGTAGTAGCAATTGCTTTAGAAACCTGTATTTGCAACAGGTAGCAGCTCCTGAGCTTCCTGAGCACAAAGTTTCACCTCTGACTGGTCATGTTTAGTGGTCACTGACAGCCTGGTACCTTTGATTTCTCCAGCCCACATCTAAGTCCATTTGTGCTTTGACCTCTCAGCCTGTGGGAACAATGTTTTCCCTAACTTCTGCTTTACATACCTGAGTCTGTGTGGAAATTGTTTCCTTTGCATTCAACTTTTCTGCATGGGAATGTTATTGGCAGGTCCTCTGTGTCTCCCAGCAGTCATGAGCTTCACCAGTCAGAGATGCAGGTCTAGGTTCTTCTCTTGTGAAGTCCTTTCCCTGCCCTGCTCATCTCTGGTGCTTTTCTCTCTCATTTTCTTGCTCTGCTATTTGTTTATTTATTTTTTTAGTGAGAAGCCTGAGCTTGCTTACAGTTCTCCAGATGCTGGCCCGTCCTGGATGTAGGATCTTTTGGTTTCTGGTTTATTCTGGTTTCTTGGATTTGCCTTTGGAATTTGCCCTGAACACTAAGTTGATATTTTTCAGGGAATGTTTCAGTTTCAGTGGTTCCAAAATCTCTGCATGAGCAGAGCCAGTTCAGAGCTCACTGCTGTAGGGCATTGCTGCTTTGCTCTTTCTCTTGTCCCATCAGCACTGAGGATCATCTGTTGTTTATCACTTGATTCCGTCACTGCTCTGAGTTCCTTCTGGACTTCCTGAAATCAAAGAATACATTTACTAACCTGCAGGTATTTAGAGTCATAGAATTGTCAGAGTTGGAAGGGACCATCGAGCTCCAACCCCCCTGCCTGGCAGGGACACCTTCCACTAGATCAGGTTGCCCAGGGCCCCATCCAGCCTTGTCTTAAAAGCTTCCAGGGATGAGGCTTCCACAACCTCTCTGGGCAACCTGTTCCCCTGTCTAACCACCCCAACAGTGAAGAACATCCTCCTAATATCCAGCCTAAATCTGCCCTCCTCTAGCTTACACCCATTTCCCCTGGTTCTGTCACTGTCTGACCTCCTAAACAGTCCCTCCCCAGCTTTCTTGTAGCCCCCTTCAGATACTGGAAGACCACAAGAAGGTCTTCTCAGAGCCTTCTCTTCTCCAGCCTGAACAACCCCAACTCTCAGCCTGTCCCCATAGGAGGGCTATCATTTGTATCCTCCCCAAACGTTGCCCCTCATCAGCCCCTTCCCTGTGTGTGCATGCAGAACCTTCTCATCACTGCTTGTTTCTCCTTGCTGTTGGTTTTCCCTCTCCACATGGGTTGTTGATCCATGCAGGACCATCTCCTGATCACAGGCTAACTGAGCCTCTTTGAAGAGTCACGGGAGAAGAAACCTGTGGAAAGGTCTCTGAAACGCAGCTGTTCTTGGCCCTTTGGGAAGAACACTGGTGGGGTTTTGGGTGCATTGCTCCATCAAAGCCATGGTGACTTTTCCCTCACATATCCACTGCCCATTCCTGGCTGTTCTGGTGTCACTGCTTTCCCCCTGAGGTCAGGCTGGGTCCCCTCTGTTCCCTTGGCTCCTCAGCAGTCTGTCCAAAGCTTCCTGCATTCTTCGCAGGGTCCTGGCGCCCAGGCTTGTTCAGCAGTAGATGGGGCAGCTCAGCTCCTGTCTTTGTGCTCCTTCAGTGGCTCTTTGTCTGCTAACATCTTTCACTTGCTTCTCCTGGCACAGGGGGTGCTCCCAGGTGGGAGTTATCCGGGCTCTGATAGAAGCTGGCATCCCTGTGGATATGATCGGGGGAACGTCCATCGGCGCCTTCATGAGCGCGCTTTACGCCGAGGAGCGCAGCTACAACCAGATGAGGATCAAGGCCAGGCAGTGGGCAATGGTGAGTGCTGGGAGCACTGGGAACACTGGGAGCAGTGGGAACAGTGGGCCATGGTGAGTGCTGGGAGCACTGGGAACACTGGGAGCAGTGGGAACAGTGGGCCATGGTGAGTGCTGGGAGCAGTGGGAACAGTGGGCAATGGTGAATGCTGGGAGCAGTGGGAACAGTGGGAGCAGTGAGAACAGTGGGCCATGGTGAATGCTGGGAGCAGTGGGAACAGTGGGCAATGGTGAGTGCTGGGAGCACTGGGAACAGTAGGCCATGGTGAGTGCTGGGAGCACTGGGAACACTGGGAGCAGTGGGAACAGTGGGCCATGGTGAATGCTGGGAGCAGTGGGAACAGTGGGCAATGGTGAGTGCTGGGAGCACTGGGAACAGTGGGAACAGTGGGCCATGGTGAGTGCTGGGAACAGTGGGCCATGGTGAGTGCTGGGAACGTGGCTCCTCTCCCCAGCGTGGAGAGGGAGAGCTTCATGGCAGCTCTGAGCAGGCAGCAGAGCACAAGCAGCTGCCCAGGGCAAGTGCAGCCATCTGCAGCCTCCTCTCTGTGTGGTGCAGGGGACCCTGGGCACCCTGGTGTCTGTGTGATGCAGGGGACCCTGGGCACCCTGGTGTCTGTGTGGTGCAGAGGATCCTGCCCACAGCCAGGGAGTCAGTGGGGATTGCTGCTTGCTGTCAGGTGATACAGGTGCCTGAGGAGGCACTGCCTGGCTTTACCCTGCACAGATCCTGGCCACACTAGAAATGCAGAGAGATGTTGGCTCTGTCTTACCCTAGGTTTATCTTTGGTTGATCTCTCTTTTTGTGTGCTGGAATCTTGTTTCCTTTCCAACTCTCAACAACTGTGTTTCTCTCTTGTATGATTCTCTCTCTCATTCTCACATGCTGTCATTTATCAGTGGAACTGATTGGCAGAGGTAATCCTTCCCTAAACTACCCACAAAACCTGTGAGTCACAGAGCAGCCTGAGAACCCCAGGCTCTGCTTCAGGAGGAAGTTTTAACTTTAAATACTTAATCCAAACAAGCCCATATTTTCATAGTTAAACCAAGATTTAGGAGGGTTGTTTCAAATAGTGACTTCTGTGGCTATTCAGTTTATTCAATTTATTGATCAGATGTTGGGGGAGAGTTGTACTAGCAGCAGAGGAGAGAGGTTCAGATTGCCTGAGGGTCATCAGCATTGTTTCTGAGGTCTGCTGGTTACCTGAAACCCACAGTCTGGTGATGGTTTCCTTACTGAAAGGAAAGCAACACAGGGAATTCTCTAAATTGGATTCAGCTCCAGGTGTGCTCAGATCTTGAGTTGTAGGAGGAAACAGGAGCCTGCAGTTGGCAGACAAATACTGCTTACCTTGCCCAAGTGTCTTCCAAGCTGCCATGGCTGTGAGAAGAAACCTGCTGTCTTGCTAAGATACCACCTAGCCTGCAAGCTGGATCATCTAGGGCATTAAAACACATCCTGAGGCCCTGGCATCAGTTCTGTCCTGGTGAGCAGGGGACCATGGGACTCTGTTTCATCTCCCTGTCACTGCTGGCTGGAGACCTGCCCATGCCTGCCTGGGTTGGGAAGCACCCAAGCCATCAAGTGTTTATGATGCAGAGCAGTTCTCTGGAGTCACAGAGGTGGAGAGGATTAAGGACATCAACCCAACTGGGCTGCAGCAGACATCCACTTAACCTTGCACTCTGTGTTTCCCACAGGGATCACTACCAAATGCTTACAGGACAGCACTGGAGCAGGGTGGCCATGTGCTGATACCTCCCTGCCTCCAGCTTTCTGTGGCTCACTGCCCTCTCTCCCTTCTCTTGCTTAGGCTGGAGGGCTGGAATTTTCCTCCCTGCATTTGTCTGGAGGTTTATCTCCCCTTCTTTGTTAACTTGTTGGATCTATTCTGTGCAGGGGGTGATGCAGAGCTGGAAATACTCTTTTTCTGGGCTTCTCAAGGCTGTGCTCCCATCAGCTTCATTCCCAGCAGTACAGCTCCTGAGCTCACCAGCCTGATCTGGAGTCACACTGGCATTCCCCAGGAATAGTGAAAGGTGGCATGGGGAAATTTAATCTGTTGATTAAGCTCTGAAGAGAAATTGCAAAGCTCAGAGAATGTTTCATAAAGGCAAAGGCAGGTTTTGGGCCAGCCCTGAGCTGTTACAGGTATTGGTACCTTGAAATCTGCAGATAAGGAGCTGGAGGAGAGGTTAGTGACCTCTGCTACAGCAGACATTCATCTTGTTAAGGAAGAATGATGAGAATGGTTTTTCATGGTGGTTCTGATGTGCTTGCCAGGTCCACAGCCAAACCAGAAACTGTTCAAGGGTTTGAGAAGGAAAAAGAGCCAAGATTGCTCTGTGTGAAGCCCTTCTGACTGCTGACAGCCCCCTCCTTCCTCCAAATGCTTGCCTGGTGAATTGAAGCAAGCCATGCAAACCCTCTCTCCAAGATCAGATCACAGCTAACCTACAGAGTGGCTTGAAGGATTTATAAATCCTTCCAGCAGTGCCTGTTCTGAGTTCCTTGCTCCTCTGCCTGGGTGGCAGCAACTCTAGACTGAGCAAGCAGAGTGGCTGCTTTCTCTGAGCACAGCTCTGTGTGTGGCAGCAGGGAGCTCCCCTGGGGGTTGCTAGGAGATCCCCCCGAAGGGTCTGAGAGAGACAGACAAGCCCCAGACTCCGAGTGTCCAGCATTCCAGGACTGTTGTGCTGCCCTGCAGAGCAGCAAGGCTGCAGGGGCAGCTGCTGTGCAAGAGCTGCCCTGGGCAGCATCCTTCGTTAAGCCAGTGGACGTCATGCAGGGAGGTCTGAGTGCTCCCTGCTAGAGAACCTGCTGAGTCTGCTCCTCTGAAGCCTCAGCTCCTGCTGCTGAAGGTTATTGCTGAGTGCTTGTTGTGCAAACCCTCACAGCCTGGCTTTGGTAGCCCATGGGGCTTTTAGAAGTGTCTTTGTTGTGATGGATTAGGTAACTCTGAGATTTATTTGGGCTTTTCTCCTGCAATCCATCAGAAGTGCTGGCTTTGGCCTGCAGTTATTTCTCCTTTTGGTGTTTGTAGACACTGGCATATCTCTGGTTGTGCCTTCAGAGCTGGCAGGAGGGGTATTTTTAATGGCAAGTGTTTTCTGGACCTAATGAAGCAGCAAAGAAATAAATGACACTCTTTTTTTGGGTCAAAATAGAGAGTGGTATGAAAATCACCACTCAGGCTAAGTACTGCCAGTTGCCTCTGTGCCTCTTCTGCACCTGCCTGCAACCAGCAAACAAACAAGCAAGAGCTGTCCTGTGTTCATACATCACAGGGCTTTCTTGAGGGTTTTTAATTGGAGAAGTACTGTTTCAAAGTGTAGATATTTCACAAAGAGTGGAATATTCTGCTGTAGAAGAGAGTGTGATTCTAGTATGTGTAGCTAAACTGCTTCCTGTACTGAGAGTTAGGGGTTGCTGAGCAGGATGCTGCAGTCATCTGCTGTCTGTGGTTGCATGACAGCTAGAATAAATGTAGGAGGTGTCTGAGGTCACAGCCATGAGGTTCTGCCTCTCACTAACACTGCATGTGAGCTGTGATGACCAGATAGCCTTCACTTTGTTTTTCCTGTGGTGTTAGTTGCTGGCCAGCTCAGCTCCTGCAAAGGCAGTGGGAAGCAGAGCCATCAGCCCCAGTTTGGGTCAGCTCAGGCTGCTCTCAGAGTGGATCCTGATAACCCTTCCTTATCTGGTACATTTGTTGTTCTGAGGGAACAAAACTCTTCTCTGCCATGCTGGGGCAATGCCTACACTGATAGCCTGTGTCAGACCTGGCACAGGTTAAGGATGTTTTGGGAGTGTGGAGGAGGGTGCAGTGGCAGCATGGAACTGTCCTGAGTGGCTCAGCAGAAGG
This sequence comes from Galbula dea, assembly GCA_013399015.1. Classification (NCBI taxonomy): domain Eukaryota; kingdom Metazoa; phylum Chordata; class Aves; order Piciformes; family Galbulidae; genus Galbula; species Galbula dea. The sequence goes on along the minus strand of VWZX01010910.1, from coordinate 1,183,321 downwards.
GCCAGGGGAGGGTGTAGTGAAAATAATAACCAAATGAAATATATACAACTATAAATAAAGCCAATATTGAACCAAACTCCCTGCTGGCAGCTACATCACCCACCACTGGTAGAAGTTCCAGGCTGGAGTCAGTGGCAGATGGGAACTGGGTTCAGGAGCTGGATTCTGGAGTTGGATTCAGGAACTCCTGGATCAGGATTGAAGGCAGAAGGACAGAGTCCTCCTCAGATACTGGCACCGAAGAGCTTGACCCTGGTGACCCCTCAGCTTTATCCTGACTGTGACACCCATGGGCTGGAATCCCTTGTTGGTCAGTACAGGGTCACCTCTCCTGTCCCCTCCTCCCTGCAGGTGCCACCTCTGACTCACTGCACCCCAACATGGGACACAAGCTCTAGCAGTGACCTTGGTCTGCACCCCAGCCCTTGGTACTGACCACAGTCATCAAGTGTTGTCCCTGCTAGGAGCAGACACTGTGAGAACATGCTGTGAGCTGCAGAGAGTGAGGGACTGAGAAGGGACTCGGCTGGGAAGCGTAATCCCTGAGCAGAGTTAGTTCTGCTCTAACCCAAAGCAGGACAAGCAGTTTAGAAACTCTTTAATCTGTTCTCCCATTTAGATTTCTGCTCTTGTAGCAGCCTTCCCCCAACCCTTGCTTTGTTTTTATACTTGGGAATTGAAAACTCCTGGGATAGTCCTGGATTTTGGCACCAGCTCATTACCAGTCTGCACCAAAGAACAAACTGACCAGAGATTACAATTCAGGTTACTTTTTGTCCATCACCATGTGTGTTTGCTCTTGTCTTCTGCTCTGGGGGCAGAACCTTGTCCCTTCCTTGCTGAGGTTGCCTTCTGCCACAGGATAGCTTTTAAAATCATTTTAGGGCTGCAGGTCCTTTAAGAAGGAAGTTCATCTTGCAGCAGAGCTGTAGGCATGAAAGTTGATGAGAAGTTAGTGAAGAGCTGCAGAATAGCTGCAGTCTCCTGAGAGAGCTGGTGGAGATGCCTTGGGGCCACACTTCCTAGCACTGGGCTGTGGGGAGCTGAAGCTGCACTGCTGGAGGTGCTGGGGTTGCCCCTGGTGCTGTTGTTAGTAGGGAAGTGTGGAGTGGAGCAGGAGTCAGGAGGCTCCAGCTGCCTTTCCAAGGGCTGATCCTGACCTTCCTTTCCCTTTGGAACAGTCACTTTGGTGGCAGCTGTTCCTGGAAGGCTGAGGGAGGCTGCTGGCCATCAGCATCAGCCAGAACAGTTCTAAGATACTAAGAAATAACTGTTCATTAGAGGAATTTTGTTGAGGTACAAGATTACTATGAGCACTAATGAGAGGGAGAATGCAGAGGCCCAGGACTGTAAAGATCATTTGCAGCCAGGATAACCTCATGTTTGGTGCTGAGCTGGAGAGATTTGCCCCCAGTGTTAAATAAAGGGCTGTTTGTAGATGCCTCTTTCCTGAGTTAATCTTTCTAAGTAATGTCAGAGACCAAATCCCCTTCTTAAACCCAGAACTCATGCCAGGGAGCTCTGCAGCTGTGGGTAGCAGCTCTGTGGTGAAGTTGCAGACTCTCCTGACCCCAGCAGAGCCCAGGCTGAAGATGGCAGTGAAGGTGCCAGGTTCCTAACAGGGCTGTGCTCAGGGTTTTGCATTCTCCCACATTTCCTGCTCTCCTTTTTAAGGATTCTTTTGTTTCTTTCTGTTTATTTTTAACCCTGGAGCTGTATTCTGTGGGCAGAAGCTCTCCTGGTCTCCAGCAGCTGCACATGCCAATGCAGGCCAATCCTCCTCTCCCTGAGGTCATCTCTGGAGAAGAGCAAAGGCCAGATGTTGAGCAGAGATCCTTCAGACTGCAAATTAGGAGCCTGTATCCTGCTGTAGGTCTCTGCCAGGGTCCAGTCCCATATTGTCTGTTAAATTTTGTTAAATTATAGAGATCATGGAGAGAGAGAGAAGATGACAGCATCATCTAACAGCAATGTTTCACCCAGGGAAACCCTATTTCATTGCAGATCAGTTAATTGAGGGCTTTGGTCTTGACTGCATTTGAACTGAGCATGGTGCACTGTGTCAGGCACTCAATTTTGCTAGGGTTTATGAGGAGTTGGAAGCAAGAGGATGGTTTTGGGCCACATGGAGTGCCATAATGTTGTATGGATTAGGTCTTTCCATCCTTTTCTCTTGTAGGTTAGTGCACAGCTGTAGTGCACTTGAAATGGGGAAGCTTAGTTCCAGTGCCTGCTGCTGTTAGGTGATACAACAGAGATCCACAGGGCTTGGAGGAACCTCCTGCTTTGGTTTATCTGGTGTCTGTGGAGTGCCCACAGTGGTGTGGAAATGCTGGTACCAAGCAGCAGGAGAAGGGCACAACAGCTCCCCTTGAGAATGAAAGCCAGTGGACACTGATACACAGAGTGCCTGGAGCCCCTCAGGGGGTGACCTTGTTGCAGCCCCAGAGGATCACACAACAGTTTTTGTAAGTCCTTACCCTGGGGCAGGCAAAAGGTTTAAGGCTGGAGAAAAAATGAGGAGTGATCCAGAGCTGAGCAGAGATGTGCAGAGATGATTCCTGTGTGACAGCTTCCTGATTTCCTTTCCCTGCTGCTGAAGCACAGCTATACTGTGGGAAGGATGATGAAGAGGGAGAGAACTATTAATATCCAATTTTTATTGTAATAAAAGAGTCAGGAACTGAAGTGTCCTGTTCATGTGCAGCTGTGAAGGCAGAAATCTGGGCCCTGCTTTCCAGGGTTCTTCTGCTGGATGGGCAGAAGAGCAGCAGCTGCTGCACATTCTTCCACAGCCTCCTGCAAACTGCCTACAGAGTTTGCTGCTTTCTGGTTTAAATTCATGGCACCACACAAGGAGTTGTTGGCTGTGGGGTTTGTGGTTGTGTTTCTGTCCCCTTGACAGCTCTGGTACTGATGACAGCAGTGCTGCCAACATGCTGCCTCTGGAACCTGCAGTAGGATGTCTCTGGAGTTGCCCCTGTTGGGGCATGCATTAATCTGGATTCTTGCATTTATTTACCTTGCAAATGTCTCTGTTGTTGCCTCTTTAGGTCATGAACTCAGTGTTCAAGACTATTCTAGACTTGACCTATCCAATAACCTCTATGTTTTCTGGAGCTGCTTTTAACAACAGCATCAACAACATCTTCAAGGACAAGCAGATAGAGGTAAGCTGCTTCTTCACCTCCTGTACAGTGAGAGATGTCTCTGTGTTCTCCTGTAGCAGATATAACTTTATTTATTCCATGCTAATGGGAGATGTGGGGCTGTAGGATGGCTGAAAACAGGTTGAAGCTGTCAGTGTGGTCTTCATGACTTTGGGAAGGAGCCTGTTCTTCCATGATGTTGGGTTTATAGAGCACAGGGAGGAAAGTGTTTGTAGGTGTGACAGAGGGTGCTGTTGTCTGAGAGCTGAAGTTAAAGCTGTGCCACTGCAGCAGAGTTGCTGGGGCTGTTTTATCAGGACTTTTCTGCAGATCAGGTCTAAGAGGTCCTTAGGATGCACCAAAAGAAGGTCTTGAAGAGGGTGGCAATGGGTTTGGCTTTCTATATTTTGGTTTGGAAGCTAGAGGGAGTTTCCCTGAGCAGCCAGTTGAAAATTGCCCTGAGGTCAGAGCATGGTGTTTCCTGGTGTGCATCAGGTGATGGTGATGTTGTCTGGTCTCCTGAGCTGATAGCCAGGGTCAGGATCCCACCCATCCTCCACCCCTCAGCAGGAGCAGTTTCTAAAGCACATTATCAATGGTTGTCTTCCTGGATCACCAAGCTTGGAGAGTGTTTGGGTAGTGTTAGTGTTACCTCAGTTGCAGTTCTAATTAAGTTATTGCTGTGCTTGGAGTCCTTGTGATGGCAGATTATGGAGCAAATTATCACTGGATATGCTTTAAATACAGTGATTAAAAATAATCTCAAGCATTCCCTTCTGAAATGCAAGTGTGAAAGTCAGGGATTAGGCATCATGTGCCTTAAAGCAGCATCTTGCTGTGCAGAGTGGATGGTGCTGGAAACAAAAGGTTTAGAGTGGTCAGTCCTTCTGGGAGTGATTTGGGCAGCAGCAGCCATGCTCTCATTTCTTTAATCATGCCCATCCCTTCCTGGGGCACTCAGCTTCTGTCTCTGCTTTCAGCAGTGCCTGCCAGGAAAACCTGTGACTGTGCAGTGGCTAAAGCAGCTCCTCTGTTGTTTGGCACAGCCTTTGCTCCTTATCCCAGCACCCCAAACCCACTTACAGGCTGATCCCAGAACCCCAGCATGGTGGGGGCTGGAAGGGACCCCTGGGATCATCCAGTCACCCCTGCTCCAGCAGGGTCACCCACAGCAGCTTGCCCAGGGTCACCTCCAGCTGCCTTGGGAATCTCTCCCCAGAAGGAGACTCCACAGCCTCTCTGGGCAGCCTGGGCCAGGGCTCCAACACCCTCACACCAAAGTAGTTTCTCCTCCTGCTCAGATGGAGCCTCCTGGGTTCCAGTTTGTGCCCAGTGCAGCTGGAATTGGAACTGGAGTTTGGGAATGGAGCAGCTGCCTGTTCCTCTGTGGTGAATACAATGGGAGAGTTGCTGGGTGCGGTGGATGAACACCCCCTGAGTTCAGCCAGCTGGGGGAACTGCAAGCATGGCCATGCTGGGTGGGATCAAAGGTCTTCCTAGCTCAGTGCCATGTCTTCAGGGGAGGCCAAAAGCAGCAGATATTTAGCAACCTAGAGAAGACCCAAATGTATAAAAAAGTGAGTCTTCCCTTTGCCTTGTCCTCCAGCCAGAAACAGATGAGAGCTCTCCTCAGATCCTCACACTTCATAGAATCGTCAGAGTTGGAAGGGACCTCAAAGATCATCTAGTTCCAACCCCCAGCCTGGCAGGGACACCTCCCACTAGATCAGGTTGCTCAGGGCCCCATCAAGCCTTGTCTTAAAAGCTTCCAGGGATGAGGCTTCCACAACCTCTCTGGGCAACCTGTTCCACTGTCTAACCACCCTCATAGTGAAGAACTTCCTCCTAATATCCAACCTAAATCCGCCCTCCTCTAGCTTACACCCATTTCCCCTGGTTCTGTCACTGTCTGACCTCCTAAACAGTCCCTTGCCATCTGAAGGAGCAGCAGGTGTCAGGAAGCAGGTGAACTCCTGGTTTGAGTGGTGAGGTTTCTGTGCTGCTGTCTGTGCTGGCCAGGCTCCTGCAGCAGCTGGGGTTGCTGTGAACAGAACCTAAGCAGGGTTTTATCTGCCTGGGTTCTGCAGGAAGTCTTTAGGCAAGGAACCAATTTATGAACTTAGGGCTGATGAATTCCTCTCCATCCCTGGAGCCATTTGTGTCTAGAGTTAAGTGAAAGCTCCACTGAGTAAAACTGGGGCCTCCTCTGTTGCAGGATCTGTGGATTCCTTACTTCACCATCACCACTGACATCACTGCCTCAGCCATGAGGGTGCACACGGACGGTGAGCCTGGACCTTCCCCAGCCTTCTGCAGGGCACCTTGTGAGGCACCTTGGAGATGAGGATGTGACTCTGGTGTCACCCCTTGCTCCTAGGGCTTTCCTCACCCTGCAGTTTGTCTTTCCTTTCGTTTCTCCCTTTTCTGCTCTTTGCTGAGGACCAAACTATGCTTGCACACGGATAACAAGGAAGAGAGCTGCTGGGAAGAGATTAAATGAGATGTTTTATTCACTGTTTAGAGAGAAAATGGGTCCTCTGGCACCACTCTGTTTCCTTAAAACACCCTGGGAAGTGCAGCTGGTTTAGCCATAAATCAGACCTAATGCAACCAAAGCATTTTAAGGTTGAAGTTCCCCATAACTGAAGCTGTTTTCCTAATAAAGAGAACTGGGCACAAATGAGAACCTACCCCAGCCTCTGCTTCAGGCACAGGGTTAGGTTCTCACTTGTGTCCAGTTCTTTTCACTGCACTGATGGAAAACTGTAAAGTACTTTACTGCCTGAACAGAGGAGAAGGATCTGAGCTGTCTTCTCTGCTGCCAGGGGATGGTGGCAACCCTGTGGGACCCTTGCTTTAGCTTGTCTCTGTCTGGGGTAATGGTGCAGTGACTCAGGTTTCAGGGAAGACAGTGCAAGCCCAGCAGGTGCCCCAGATATTTCCTTGGTTAGCTGAAGCCTTTGCTGCCCCACCTCTGATCTTCTGTCGTTGGAGCTGGTGCAGGTTGGACTCTCCACTCCTGCCCTCAGGGTGTGGGTTACAGCACACTGGGTTGCACTGACCCTGGGCTGCTCTGAACAAGGGCAACCAAGGGAGCTAAAACAAGCAGAAAAAGGAGTAACCTTTCTTAGAAGTTGTGTGTTCCCCTTCTGCAGCAGCTTAAGGCAGTTGAGGTTGGGAAACTCATTCCATCCAGCTACTTGTCCCTGCAGAAGTTTAATGTAAGGTTAGAAATCAGCTGGAGAATCCCCAAAATCCCAGCATGGTAGGGGTTGGGAGGGGTCTCTGGGGATCATCTAGTCTAACTCCTCTGCTGAAGCAGTTGGTGCCCAGTGCCCCTTGGCCTGTCACTGAGCACCACTGAGCAGAGTCTGGCCCCAGCCTCTTGCCCCCAGCCTTTAGCTCTTGCTCAGCATTGAGCAGCTCCCCTCTGGGGCTGCTCTTCTCCAGGCTAAGCAGCCCCAGGGCTCTCAGCCTTTCCTCCTCCCAGAGATGTTCCAGTCCCCAGATGGTTATGGTCATCTCCAGAACTCACTGAAAACAAAGAAAGGATGTTCCCAGCTGCTGCAGTTTCCCATCTTGCCTCCACCTGGGGCATTTTTCTAGTGTGGAAGTGCCAACTCAACTGAAACTGTTAACAGTAAAGCCCAAATCTGCCAGTATTGACCTGTGCTGAGCAGCAGAAGTGCTTGGGCTCGAATTAGCACAGAGCTGTTAGTTGTTTTCAAAAGAAAAGAAAACAAATCAATTCCCAGTTTGCTGATGAGTTGCTGTGTGTAGCACCAAGTCAGTCAGTGACTGAGGAGTGAGCTAACTGCATCTCTTACTCAGGGCTGCTGTTAGAGAGTCTCTTCTGGACAAGACTCTTGGCCCTTCTGGAACTCAGCTCCTTCCCAGCTCAGCTCCTGCAAACCGTGGGAGAGAGCTCAGGAAAAAGAGCCTTGAAGCAGAGTTGTTTTGCAGAGAACAGAGCCAGTCAGGTTCTGCTTGATGAAACTTTCCAAGAGCTGAGAGGGTCATCACTTTGCTCCTTGCAGCACTGCTGCAGGGGTGTCCTGAGCAGAGATGAGACCAGGTCACTCCATGCACTGCACTGGGTCTGCAAGTGAAAACATTTCCTTATTCCAGAGCAGGGAACACTGAATTTTGGGGCTTCAGCAGCATCTGGTTTTGATGGTCAGCTCCTGCTAGAAGTCTGTTTGTTGTGGATCTCTGTAGAACATAATGGCTTTAGCTGCACTTCAGTCTGCTTATTCTTTCTCCCTCTGTCCCCAGGAGAAGCCTTTTCCTCTCCTTATCAGGGGAACTCAGCAAAGCACTAAAGGTGTTCCCTGCAGTCAGGCATGTGCTGAAATCTCCCTGAAGGCAGTAACTAGGAGGCATGGGCTTTAGGCAGAGGTTCCTGAGGCATGGGCTTTAGGCAGAAGTTCCTAAGGCCTTTGCCTGACAGTATATCTGAAGATATTTCTTTCCTAGCCAGGGCTGTGGTATAGGAAATAACAAACTGCTTTAATAACTTTCTGTTGGTATTCTCAGGAGAGCCTCTAGCTCCTGATTATTTTAATGAGTCCAGAAGCCCTGCCCCACCTGGGTGGCAGTAATTAATGCTGTTGCTGTTCCCTCCCTCTCCTTCCCACAGGCTCTCTCTGGAGGTATGTCCGTGCCAGCATGTCCCTCTCTGGCTACATGCCTCCTCTCTGTGACCCCAAGGATGGGCATCTCCTGATGGATGGAGGCTACATCAACAACCTGCCAGGTCAGTGCAGGCACCAGTCACCAAGACACAGCCCAGAAAAGAGTCTGCACAACTTCATCCTCCTCTCTTTTCCAAAAAAGGAAACCAGGAGAACTATTGCAGACACCTCTAATCTCACAGTGGTTACCAGCAGTCACTCTTCTCAGTTTCCTAACTCTTTGCTTTACTGTGCTTTAATTAAGACTATTCTTTATTTCCAAGTATTTCCTAATAGACATATTCTGGGCATACAATGCCAAGCTAATGCTGAAAGGAGAAAGCAGAAATGAAACTGCAAACATAGACTTTCTCTTGGAATTTCTCTTCAAAAAATATCAGTTGAGTAAGAAATAATTCTGAGGAGGTAGCAGCATTAACCCTTCCTTGTTCAGACTGCTGCCACCCAGAGCTGAAGGCTTCAGCTGGCACATGGGTGTCTTGGTTAGCAGCTAGCACATGGCAGAGCTTGAATGGGAAGGTGTTCAGAGGAGTGATGCAGAGTTTGGGGTGTTCTGAGGCCTGAACCAAAAGGGTCCAAGGTGTGTGAATTCACCTGTCTGTGTTTGGGGTGTGTTCTGTGTCAGGGCTGTCACTGCAGTCAGGGAGCACTGGAGGCTGGGTGGCTCAGGAGGGTGGCTGAGATGGAAGAGAGATGTGTGGGATCCTTGCAGTTTGTGTCTGTAACTGTGTACAAATAAAGAGGAAGGAATCTAAGCTAGAGAATTCACATCCGAGCAACCTAAAGCATTGGCATCTTCCAGACAAACCCAGACCATATTTTTCCATCAGGGCTGTATTTGCCTAAAAACCAGAAGTGGTAATAACACAGAATAGAGCCCCAAGATCTGCATCTGACAGCCTCTGGTGTCTGTAAGCCCAAGTATGAACTGCAAACCAGAGCAGCTTTTCCAACTGCATTTGTTGGAGAGGGCAAGCAGCAGACATCCAGGTGACACTGGGTGGAAAAGATATAATAGACTGAGCCCAGGAGTAGGAATCCAAGTTACAGAACAGATCTGATTTAAATCAGTGTCTAAATTAAGCATAGACATTGGCTTTCAGAGCTGTGGTTTTCCTGCACAGAACTATTCTGGAAACTGCAACTATCTTGGACTCTGGGGGTGTGGAAGAGAGAAACTCATTTGGTGAGGGACGTGTCCTCCTCTTGCCTCCCCTGGCACTTCCCTAAATCCTCACCTGTACCCAAAGGCTGAAGCTAGTACTTTTACTGGCCTTAAAGTAGAAAGTGTTACCTCATTTTGTTCTCACTTCCAAACATGAATATTTCTTTTGGATATGTGTGCTCACAACCCAGAAGCCAGCAGTGTCCTTGGCTGCACCCTCAGCAGCATGGCCAGCAGGGCAGAGAGGGGATTCTGCCTCTGCTCTGCTCTGGGGAGACCTCAACCTGCAGTGCTGGGGCCAGCTCTGGAGTCCTGAGCACAGCACAGACATGGACCTGGTGGAGAGAGTCCAGAGGAGGCCACAACAATGATCCAAGGGCTGGAAGCTCTCTGCTGTGAGGCCAAGCTGAGAGGATTGGCGTTGTTGAGCCTGGAGAAGAGAAGACTCCAGGGAGACCTTAGTGCAGCCTTTCAGTGCTTAAAGAAGCCTCCAGGAAACATGAGGAGAGACTTTTTATCAGGGCCTGTTGTGGCAGAAGAAGGGGTGATGGTTTGAAAGTAAAAGAGGGAGATTTAGACTAGAGAGAAGGAAGAAATGTTTGAGGGTGGTGAGAGCCTGTCCCAGGCTGCCCAGAGAGGTGGGAGATGTCCCATGCCTGGAACCATCCCAGGTCAGGTTGTCTGGGGCTGTGAGCAACCTGCTTTAGTTGTAGATGTCCCTGCTGACTGCAGGGGGTTGGTCTAGAAGACTTGTACAGTTCCTTTCCAACCCAAACCATTCCCTAGCAGCATGGAAGCTTTGGCTGAGCAGCAGCAGGGTTGGCAGCACTCAGACTCACATCACTTCTCTCCCACCAGCTGATGTGGCCAGGTCCATGGGCGCCAAGGTGGTGATCGCCATCGATGTGGGGAGCAGGGATGAGACAGACCTCACCAACTATGGGGACTGCTTGTCTGGCTGGTGGCTGCTCTGGAAGAGGTGGAATCCACTGGCTGAGAAAGTCAAGGTATTGTAGACTGCACTAAAATGGCATCTGTTGTAGTGTAAGGAGCAGGAAGCTTTCCCTTGTTCATGCAGGGAGCAAGCCTGGTGCCAGACCTTCCTCTCACATGGGTTTGAGCTCCTGCTCATGGACAAAGACAGCTGGGCAGTGCCCTGAGAGCAAAGGAATGGCAGTGACATGGGAGGGGGTCTGGGAAGGGGATGGTAGAATTGTTAGAGCCAAGAAGTAAGTTTCAGTAAGGTCAGAATTTACAGATCACACTAACAGAGTAGTAACTGTGTCCAGGGCAGTGTTTCTGTGCCTCTGAACTGCTGATTTAGGGAGGTTTTAGCACTAGCTAGTAATTGGCATTGCCACCACTGGTAAACACAGGGCTGCAGAGCATGTTTAGTTGTTTTTCTCTTCTTGCCTGCAGTCAAACCAACTCTCTAACCTCTTCTCCTGCGTTCCCTACATTATCTGGCTCTGCAGCTCTCCCCCAAGTGAATGCTGGTTTTTCTTTTTCCCTCCCAACTACAATTAACACATTCCCCTGCTGGAATTGGAAGTAAATCACTCCTTTGTGCTTCCCAGATTTGAGGAAATACTACAAACTGCTCTGTAATTTGAGGTTTTCCTCTGTGATGACTCCCTACCCTGACAAGCTCTGGTTTCTCAGAGAAGTGGCCTTTTGGAGCCAGTGCAGCACCGGGGTGCCCTGCTGTGCCATGCTGTTCACAGCATGGTGTGAGAGTGTTTGGTTGGGGAGAAAGGAAGACCCTGGCTCTCCTCAGTAGTGCCCAGTGAAGTACTGCAACTGCCCAAATGGCAACAGACACCCATGGAAACATGGGAATCTTTCTGAGCACCAGAAAGCACTTTTTTTTACTGGGGGTGGTGAGAATATTGGCCAAGCAGAGAGTCTGAAGATTCAGTTTCCATCTGTGAGGGTATTCAAAACTCAGCTGTACATAGTCTTGGACAGCCTGTCCCAGCTGGCTCTGCTTGAGCCAGGAGGCATAGTCTAGATGATCTCAGGAGGTCCCCACCAACCTCAACCATTCTGCAGAATCTCTGCCCTGGTACTGCAGAGATCATCACTGACACCTGCCTTGGAGGGTCACCGTGCCCCTCTCACCTCAGCACTATAGGTACCACCATACCCTGGAAAGAAAGACACAGTTCAAGCTTCAGCTGCAGGAATATGTTTAAAGGCAGTTCTCTTTCCACTGCTGATTGTGGAGACTCCTGGGCTAGCTGTCCACACTGCCTGGGAAACAGATGGAGGTGCTGAGGGGTGTGAAGGCTTCAGCAGGCTTCTGTGCTCTCTTGGGGCAAAAACCCCTTGGGAGATAACTCTCTAGTTCTCCACTGTGAATCCTGAGCATGTTCTGCAATGAAAACTGCTGCTCTGATGGCCTGGCTGGCAGGTGCTGAACATGGCAGAGATCCAGACCCGCCTGGCCTACGTCTGCTGCGTGCGGCAGCTGGAGATGGTGAAGAAGAGCGACTACTGCGAGTACATCCGGCCGCCCATCGACCGCTACCGCACCCTCGACTTCGGCAAGTTCGATGAGATCTGTGTAAGTCCCTCCTGGGGGAGGCACTGCTCAACATCTCTGCTGAGGACTTGGATGAGGGGATAGAGTGCACCCTTAGTCAGTTTGCAGATGACACTAAGCTGGGTGGGAGTGTCGATCTGCCGGAGGGTAGGCAGGCTCTGCAGAGGGACCTAGATAGGCTGGATCGATGGGCAGAGGCCAATGGGATGAGTTTTAATAAGGCTAAATGTAGAGTCCTGCATTTTGGGCGTAACACCCCCCAGCAGCGCTACANGGCAACTAAGCTAACCAGGGGTCTGGAGAACAGGCCTTATGAGGAGAGGCTTAGGGAGCTGGGCTTGTTCAGCCTGGAGAAGAGGAGGCTGAGGGGAGACCTAATCACTCTCTTCAGCTACTTGAAAGGCCATTCTAGGGAGGCGGGTGTTGGCCTCTTCTCCCTTGTGACTAGTGACAGGACTAGAGGGAATGGGCTTAAGCTGTGCCAGGGTAGGTTTAGATTAGATATTAGGAAGAATTTCTTTACTGAAAGAGTGGTTAGATATTGGAATAGGCTGCACAGGGAGGTGGTGGAGTCACCATCCCTGGAGGTTTTTCAGAAGAGGATAGATGTGTTTCTTCAGGGGATGATTTAGGGGTAAGAGTAGTGTAGGGCTATTGGTTGGACTAGCTGATCTTGAGGGTCCTTTCCAACTGTAGTGATTCTGTGATTCTGCTCCCATCCTGCTGCTCCACAGCAATCTGCTGCTTCCTGCTGCTCAGTACTGCCTGAGCTGTTGGAGAGAGGGAGAGGTCAGCTGGCACAGAGTGAATAACGGAGAGTAAAGAAATGATATTGTGGCTGTGAGGTTGGGTTAGCAGCAGGAAGCCAGGCAGTGATCTTGGGTAGATAATGACCTGTGGAGGGATCAGTTCACAGAATCACAGTATGTTAGGAGTTGGAAGGGACCTGGAAAGATCATCTAGTCCAACCCCCCTGCCACAGCAGGATTCCCTAAGACTAGGTCACAACAAAGCTTCCCTGACCGGGAGTTGAACCCAGGTCCCAGTGGTGACAGCACTGAATCCTAACCACTAGACCTCCTCCTCATGAGTTAGTTGCCTTTCTCTGTCTCCTGACAATCCTTGTTCTGCTTCTTGCTGAAAACTCTGGAGTGTCTGAGCTGCTTCAGGTAGTTGGGGTTGGTCAAATGGTGTCATTTCTCTCCCTTCATTAGGGAGCTTGTTGTCACATGAAAGATTGGAAGAGGTCTGCTAGGGGAGGCAGTGAATCACTGAAATCACTGAGGGCAACAGGCTCCAACACCCAGAAGTGTCAACACTTCTATTAATAAAACAGATCATCCACAGTTCCTCTGCACCTGATAGAGTATCTGGGCAATGGCACCAATGTCAGGGGAAGGACATGGGCAGGAGGGTTGCACCAGGCTGCACCCCTCTGGGAGTTACTTTGGTTTGTGTATCAGGAAGCAGCATGGGAAGCCCTGACTCCAGCTGTGCACTTGAACTGTCTTAGTGCCACAAGTCTATAACTCAGCATTCACCACAAAACTCTCTCTGGCTGAGGCAGTGGTAGCAGTTCTGCCTCTTGTCAAGGGAGTTAGTTTACTCTCCCTTTGCCTTCTCTGACCACTTCAGCTGTGCAGCATCTTCTATCTTCAGGTGTTTCTGCACAGCTTTGCCCTTCTCCTAGGCTGGAAACTCCCACACACAACAATTGTTCTTTGAAGTCAATCTCCTCTATAGATGTGGTGAGACCCAACAATACTCATCAGGCTGCAGACTGATTCCTCTGAAACTGTCTTACAAATACTAAACACAACCAGTAACACAGCTAAGTCCTGCAGGGTTTGAGAGAGTCCTCAGGACCAAACAGCTGCAATTCCAAGGCACCACCTGGTTTCCCCAGTGCAAATGTTTTCTGAAGGATATTTGGTGTCTCACAGCTTCTGGGCAAAGAGTGCTGTCTGCCAACAGTGGATCTAAGGCTTTGCTGAGCAATAATGTTCTTGGTTAGATGGAGTGCCCTGGTCATTTGGAAAACCTTGACAAGCAGGTCTGGTGATTCATGAGAGGAAGAGATAGTGAGGTGTCCAATCATTGTTCTGGCTCTGCCTAAGTTGGTGTTGTTAAAGAGATTTAAAGACACCAGGCAAGTTTTTCTCAGTGGGATAATGCTTGAGGAAAGTGCAGCTTCTCAAAGGTGAGAGCAAGTTTCCTGTGAGCAAGTTGTGGGCACAGGATGCTGCAGGTGTGGAGGGGCAGCACCCCCTGCATTTCCACCCCCTGCAGCACAGCTAGATAAGTTTTGTCCCTAGGGAAGCTCTAAGATGTGCTGACCTTAAGACAGGGGCAGTGTAGGCATTCCTGTGTGGTTATTGGTGAGAGGACAAGAGGAAATGGCCTCAAGTTGCACCAGGGGAGGTTCAGGCTGGACATCAGGAACAATTTCTTCCCTGAAAGAGCTGTCAGGCATTGGCCCAGGCTGCCCAGGGCAGTGGTGGAGTCACCATCCCTGGAGGGGGTTAAAAATGTGAAGATGTGGCACTTGGGGACATGGTTCAGTGGCATGGGGGTGATAGGTTGATGGTTGGACTTGGGGATCTTGGAGGCCTCTTCCAACCTTCATGGTTCTGTGATTCTGTTATGGGCTATCAAGTGGTGGGGGGTTGAGGTTCAGTTCTGTATTTGGGTTTACAGAAGACAGAAATGGGCACCATAGAACTGTTCAGCATGTTCAACAGAACAAAAATCCCTTTTGCTTGTCAAAAGCCCTCTTCCCATCAGCCTGGAGCAGTAAGTCACTTCCCAAAGCTCAGGTTCTCACAGTTATTTTGGATCAGTCTGACCCAGCCACTTGTAAATCTGTCAAGTCCCTTTTCCTCCTGAGTAACCACATCCACCCTGGGCTGAGGAGCTGGGATTGACTCTGAGAGGCACATTCCAGCCTGAGAGCCTCCTGTGCTTTGAACCCTGCTCCAAAACCAGAGGAGAGACAACAGCAGCTCAGCCTGGGCTGCTTCCAGCACTTGGCCAGGCCATGCAAGCCTGAGGTTTAGTGTGTGCTGCCAGCACAAGAGCTGGAAATAGGATCCAGGGCTCCTGGCACCTGTTGCTCTGTCCTTTCCATTTGATTTTCCAACCCCATTTCTACTCTCTCCTGAGAAGAAAAGTAAAACTTGGAGCCATCAGTTTGTTTCTCTGGTGGTTTCCATGCTGGTGACACAGTGCCATGTGAGCATTCCAAGAGCAAATCTCTTCATACTTTTAAATGAGAGGAACGTGGAGTTTGTGGTTTGCTGCAGTCCATGTGCCACCATTTCTGCTCCAGCAAACTGACTGTGGCTCCAGTGCTCTCTGACTTCCCTGATGGCAAGAGGTTTTGGAACCAGGTACCCTGCAAACTTCCCTTTGTTTGACTTGAACCAAGGGGAAGAAAGACACAAATGAATGAATCCCTTCCTCCAGAGAAGGAGCCAGTGCTGGCAGGGTGTATTCATGTGCATCCTAAGCCTCTCTTGAGCTGGCATTGCTCTGTGAGCAGCCTGCCTGGAGCCACTGCTGGAAAACTTCTTGGGTCAGGTGGCACCTTTCATTGCATGCTGTGAGCTCAGAGGTCAGCTCAGCAGTTGGAGAAGGAAGCTAAAGTGCATCCTGGCTTTGGGGTAGACCTCTGGATTTCCTACTGATTTGCAGAAGAGGTGACAGAATGAGTTTAGTTATAATTACCTTTTTCCCCTCCAATTCTCTTGTTTTCCAGGAAGTGGGATATCAGCATGGGAAGGCAGTGTTTAGTGGCTGGAGCAGGAGTGAAGTCCTTGAGAAGATGCTGAGAGACAGGCAAGAGACCTGCAAATCCAAAACTGATGTAAGTGTTGGCTTGAAATGCTCTGTTCTGCAGGAGCTGCTTGAGGCACACCAGGCTGTACTGCCCTGAAAGGGCAGGGGAATGAAAGAGGATGACTGATTGCCTCAAGTCCTTGCTATGACTGTGCATGTGTTAGTTAAAAGTGCTGCAGATGGCAGCCTAAGGTGCTCCACAGGAAGAGATCAACCTGTGCAGGTTCTTCCAGGAGGGCCCACAGATCTCCAGGTCAGGGAGTGTGGAAGAGATTTCTCAGGAAATACAGGTATTTTCCTCTGAAGTTACCCATGCTTCTGGGAAAACACAGAATCCAGCAGGGTGAGGGCTGGAAGGGACCTCTGGGGATCATCCAGAGCAACCCCCCTGCTGCTGAAGCAGGGTCACCCACAGCAGGCTGCCCAGGGTCACCTCCAGAATCTCTCCCCAGAAGGAGACTCCACAACCTCCCTGGGCAGTTCTCCTCCTGTTCAGATGGAACATCCTGGCTTCCAGTTTGTGCCCAGTGCCCCTTGGCCTGTCTGGCCCCAGGGCTCTCAGCCTTTCCTCCTCCCAGGGATGCTCCAGTGCCCTCAGCATCTTCCTAGCCTCTGCTGGACTCTCTCCAGCAGTTCCTTGTCTTTCTTGAACTGGGGAGCCCAGAACTGGCCCCAGGACTCCAGCGGTGGCCTCCCTAGGGCAGAGTAGAGGGGGAGGAGAACCTCTGTTGGCCTGGGTTTCACAGACCACATTCTGCTCACTTCAGCATCTCCAAGCCCTTAACAATAAATGCCTGATTGTGTGAAACCTACAGGGCACAGAGTGTTGCTGTGGGCTTACAACCCCATTAAGATTTCTGCTTCAGAGCAAGACAAAATTCCCTTGGTTGTACAGTTTGAGGGTGAAGGTCAGCCTCCAGACTTCTTCATGTCCCATTGGGCTCCCACATTTCTTGGTGGGGAAGTTTCAGTTGTTTTGAAGAAGCAGTTATCATCTTTTTGAGGACTTGGGTACAATATTATAATAGATTGGCTTATTATCCTTCCCCTCCTTGGAGTTCCTCTGCTTTAAAACCTAAGTGCTGCAGAGGTTTCATGTTTTACCCAGTAATTCATCTCTATCCTCTTGCAGAGGTAGGGAAATGAGCAGCAGCATCTGAAGTGGTGCCAGAATATGTTGTCAGTGCAGTGAGCCTCACCAAGGAGTCACTGGAGGTGAAAAGTGGCACTGAGGATTTGCAGCTCTTCCAGAGATGGGTGTAGGAGGCAGATGGCATGAGCAAGGGCAGTGCTTGCAGGGCTGGACCTTAGCCCAGCAGCAAGGGGTGGATGATAGCCACCTTTGGGCTGCCTGACCTAGACCCTCTTTGTCCCTGGAGAAAGGTGAGCTCTGAGTCACCTGGGGAAGTGGAAGGAGCTCCCTTGGGATGGGATGAGCCCTTGGCTCCAGCCCTGTGAAGGGAGGACTAGTGATGATGACTTTGTGCCAGCCAAGCTGCCTGGCAGAGGGAGA
The DNA here is from genome assembly GCA_013399015.1 of Galbula dea. Taxonomy (NCBI): domain Eukaryota; kingdom Metazoa; phylum Chordata; class Aves; order Piciformes; family Galbulidae; genus Galbula; species Galbula dea. The sequence goes on along the minus strand of VWZX01010910.1, from coordinate 1,166,418 downwards.
GGCTTTGGGAGGAGCTCTGTGGGAGACACCAGGGATGATCCAGGTAGCCTGAGGAGTCCAAACACTTGTTCTTACTGGGAAGATGACCTGAACTAGGAGAAACATTAGGCAGAGCTGCAGAAGAGGGGTCCCCATTCTGCCTCTGACACCTGGTTACAAGCTGGTGTGTGTTTGGTTTTGTCTCTGAACAGTGGTAAGAAGTCAAGGGAGAGAAGATTGTGTCTCAGAAATGGTTCTGTCTTACCCTCTGTCTTTTGCCCCCAGTTAGTAACAAGCTCAAACATATTCATTGCTCTAACAAATGATTCTGTTAAAGGAGTCTTCCTTTCCAATTGCCTGTTCCATGGGGTGCAGAAACTCAGGCTAATATTTCAGTGAAATCCTGATATTGCAGCTCTGCATCAAGCACTTGGACATTGATCACAATCTGCCCTGGCTTCCATGGCCCTGGAGATGAAATATGTCAGGTTCTCCTTGCAGACAGAGCCTGTCACTGCTCTGCTGTGTAGGCACTTGAGAACAAGGCAGAAAGTGCTGATTGCTGAGATGCCAGAAGTATGAAAGTAGTGGAGTCAGGAGAGTGACTGAACAAACTGCTCAGGTTAGGAGACTCACAGGAAAGCTGGGGAGGGACTCTTGGTGCAGAAGTGTGGTGGTAGGATGAGGAGTGATGGCTTCAGATGGAAAAAGGAAGATTTGGGTGAGACATAAGGAAGAAATTCTCCACTGTGGGGGTGGTGAGACACTGGCACAGGTTGCCCAGGGAGGTTTGGGATGCTCCATCCCTTGAAATGTTCAAGGCCAGGTTGGATGGGGCTTTGAGCAACCTGCTCTAGTGGAAGATACCATGGTGGTTGGAACTAGATGATCTTTAAAGGTCCCTTCCAAATGATTCTGTGATTACGGAGCAGGAACCATCAGCTTTGTGCATTCCCCAAGCTGCTGCTGAGGCTCAGGCCCAGGCTGTACTCCCCAGGACCTGGGAGGTCTTCTGCTCTCCCTCTGAAAACTGGGGAGTCCAGTCAAACACCCAAGCTCTTTTTAATCTGACTTTTCTCTCAGTAGGTTTATTTCCACAAGACACCCAGTATTTCAGATCCCCCTGGGCTCTTTGTCTTTCTTCCCTGAGTCCATTAGAGTCACTCCAGTCCTTCAGCTCTGCTGTCTCCCAGGGATAACAGCTGATATTTTTAACTTGCCTCTCATTAGGGAAGGTTTTGATGCTCTGTGTTTTAGTTCTCAGCTATTTCTGGAGCGTTCAGCATCTGAGAGAGCTGAGCACAGTTCCTGTGATGATTTTCCTGTGTCACAAGTGATGAGTTTTTACTTTAAACTCCAGATACTGAATGATTTAGTTGCTTTTCCTTTGCTTTCATCATTCAGTCACTGTTTATCTTGCCTCAGAAATGCAAATACCCAAGACACAAACAACAGGAAGCTTAACTAAACTTCACTTGAGCAGTCCTTACCTCTCCCCCAGCACAGGATAATGCAGTGCCATTAATTGGATCTCCTCAGGGAAGTTTTGTCTACTGAAGTGTTATTCATAGTCAAAGCTAAATATACTCCAGCAGCCTACAATAGGAGCTGTCTTTCTCCTCTCATTTCTTTAGTGAAGATAGTGCCAAAGAGAAGACTTTCTGCCTGGGGAAAGAAATAGCAGCAGAAGGGGTTTAGAGTAGGCTTCAGAGAACCACAGAATCCTTCAGGTTGGAAGAAACCTTTAAGATCATCAAGTCCAAGCATTTCAGATGGCTCTGAGACACTTCCTCACCTCCTCTGAAGTTGTGGGAGCGTGGTTCTGTCCTTCAGAGCAGCAAGAGGAAGTTCTTAAACATGAAATTGGTGTTTGCAGAACATCAGACAGGCATGGGAAGACACCTGGTTTCCCACAAGCTGTGTTCCAGCTTAGTGCAAAGACTTTGGGGTGCAGCTGCCTCCTCTTACACAAGGCTCCTCTCCATGGCAGTGACCCTAACAGATGCTCCACCCTCCCCTGTCCTCACAACTCCTCTGTAGGAGCACATGAGCTGCTGAGGTTTCCTGAGGCACCTTTTGGTGATGGTTGCTGCAGGGTTTTGTTCAGCAGCTCAGAGAGTTCATACCTGCCCTTTGGTCTGCTCCAAAGCTGGTGCCTGTCTGCTCCGTGCTGCCACAGAGCCTGAGTGCTCTCTGCATGGGAAGGGTCCATGGTTTTGGGGTCCAGGAGATGGCCTCAAGCATTGCTGGCTCTGTTTGGTGGCCAGAGCTTGCACACATGCCTTGCTTGGTCATATGGCACAAAATGAAGGTGCAGGTGCTTATGTTCCTGTCCTGGTTAACAGCCTCCTGCAGGCACTTCACTGGGACCATTCAGGTCAGATGCTGAAGTGAGACTGGGCTGACTCAGCCTTCTGGATGGCTCCTTCATGGTCAAACTGAGCTTCAGAGCTTCCAGGCTTCTCTATATTTGAAGGTGTGCCCTGAGCTGCTGCTCTTTCATTTCAGACAGGTATTTTTGAATGCTGCTTGCCCTGGATCCACACCTTGCTTTAGCTGCACTAAATGACATCAAAAGTTAGTTATGGATTAGAGGTCACCTGTGAGCAGTCTGCTGCAGCTGTAACAGGCTTCTGCTGTGTGCTGTGCCCCCCCAGGGGCTGGATGATTCACATGGTATCAGTGTCCTTGCAGAAGAGCAAAGAGCTGCTCATGAGCCCCTGTGTTAGGGAACTGTCCTGTCTGGGAGCATGTGGCCAGCTCTGGGCACTTAGGGTGACAACTGGGGCAGCAGTTCCCAGCAGCCCAGTGCCCAAGGGTGCTTCCTGCCAGCTCTTGCCCACCTCTCTCCTCTGGGGGTGGGGGAGATTGCACTAATTTAAAGTCACTGGTTAGAAAACAGGGTGAGGGGGGTTGAGGTTTCCCTCTGGTGACTTTGTGCCTGGCTCTCACAGGAAGAGAAAATGGTTCTGGAATGCCAAAGCTGAGTTTCATGAGAGGAGAAGCTGGAGCAGGAAATTGTCTCCAAATAGAGAAGGCTCAAGCCACTGCTTGGGTGAGACTAAGGAAAAATAGAAAGGGCTCATTGAAAAGAGGAATTACAGAGGGAAATATCTCTCCATGCAGGCAGACAACATACCTCAGGCTCTTGCTTGCTGCACACCTCCAGCTTCAGAGCTTGCTGAGGTTCTGGGTGGGCCCTGGTCACCCCAGTGGCTGGACTGCTGCCCCTTGGTCCTGTGCAGCCTCCCATGGCATCACTCTGTGGGCTCAGGGCTGGGCCATGTGTAATGCCCCCCCTGGGCACTGGGGCCTCTTCTCCTTCTCCCAAGGGAAGGTGAAGGCTCCCTGAGGGCTGCCCCTGGCCCAGCTGGTTCCTCTGAGACCGTAAGAGTGATGGGGAGCAAACAGTCAATGAGCACTGTCTGCCACAGAGTCCAGAGCCCTCTTTCCCTTGTGCTCTTTACTGTAGTCTGATACATTTTTAATAAGGCTGCCATGCTGCCTGGCTGGAGAAGGAGTCATTAGAGGCTGTCCCAGTGTTTGCAGCTGGGAATGCTGCCTGTGCAGCAGCCCTGCCCCGGGAGAGCTCTGAGCATTGCTCCCTGGTGAGCGATGGCTCCTGAGCAGGCAGAGGAGGCACGGGGAGGGTTTGGGTGTCTGGAGCTTTGTCTGTTGGAGATCCCTTTTACATAGTCTTGTCTTGTTTGGGTTTTCTGCGTGCATTTAACTCCCCTGCACCCTCTGGCTGTGTTTCAGAACGTGGCCTGCCCCACCACCTCCTTCACAGACCTGGCAGAGATCGTGTCCCGCATCGAGCCCGTGAAGGCTCCGGTGGCAGACGGTGAGTGTGCTGCCCTGGGGGCACTGGGGAGGGCAGGGAGGGCTCCTCCCTCCTCCTGCCTGCCTCCTCCACTTGCTGTCCTCTACCAGACCATGCTCAAAGCTCTGGTGGTGCAGGGCTGGGCTGTCTCCCTGCTCCACCCACAGCCTGCAGCTGTGCCTGAGCTCCTCCTGGGCCGGGTTCTCCACGTTCCCTTCCTGCTGCCAGCTTGGGCCAGCCTGGGAGTCAGATGTTCCTGCCACAGCCAGACATCTGCTGTCAGCTCCTTCCCAGTGTGGTTTCCTGCTTCAGTTAGTCTCAGCTGAGTGAAATGAGATGGGTGGCAACTCCTGCAAAGACAAGTTGTCATCCTCCTCCTGCTGGCCTGTGTCCCTGCCATGGCTTTGCTCTTTGGTCCGTGTCCTTCTGAGGCAGGAGGAGGAGGAGGATTTAAAGCTCTGACTGAAGGATTTTTTCCCCTGCTGTAGTGAGTAGGATCTGGAGTGACTCACTGGCTCCATTCCTTCTTGTGTGCTCCTGTTCTGAGCACTAGCAACTAATGAGGAGCAGAGAACAGCTCCTACATCATTACATGAAGGTACTGGAGTGCCTGGTGCCTCAGCCATGCCCTGAGGAGCACTCCCTGCACCTGCCAGAACTGAAGCTCACTTCATGAAGCAGGTCAGAGCTTTGCAGGCCTGAAAGCTCAGAGCAATCCTCCAAGGCTAGAGCTCTCCATGCACATTCTCCCCTCCTCCCAGTCCTTGTTCCTGCAAAGGGAGATCTAAAGTTAGCAGCCCTCCCATCTGTGACTGTTTGGAGAGATGTCCCTGTGCTAATTTGAAATGCTAATTGCAATCATATGCCTTAGGAAGAAAATATTAATCAAATGAGGTGGAGACAGCCATGGTGAATGGGAAGGAAGAGTTCAAGTCAAATGAGTGTTTCAGGCAGAGGCATTGGGACCTGCTGAGTTGTGACCAGAGTCCTGGGGCAGAGCTGCCTCCTTTACAGAGTTTCTGATTGCTTGCCCCCATTAGGAGAAGGACTTTCTGCTGGAGGAGGCATGAGCTCAGCTGCAGTGAAGGGCCATGGCTTTCAGAAAGCAGATATGGCAGGGCTGGGGCTCAGGAGAGCCTGTGCAGGGGCTGGCTGGGCTGGGCAGGTGCCCTCTGCTCCTCACAGGTGCTGGAGTCTGCTGGTTGGAGAGGCTCCAGAGGAGGTAGATGGGAGGATGGCAGGAGAGAGTCATGCCTGTGGGCACCATGTCTTGAAGGGCTCTTTCCCTTCATCATGGGGGTGATCCCATGTGCTGCCTGCAGGGACCTTGCCCCTTTCTGGGTGGGCAGTGGCTGTAAAGGGATTCCTCTGGACACAGCATTGCCTCAGAGCCTCCAGGGTGGCTGCATTTTTGCTAAAGAGGTGCCTGGAGCTATGAGGGAAGAGATCTGCATCTGGAGGGTGACACCTCCCTGGCAGTGGCCTGGCAGCTGTCAGATGGCTCCTTGTACTTGCTGGTTCCTCATACCTCCTGCTGAGCCTTTGTTTTGCCAGCTCCTGCTGATGGTGGGAGTGATCTGACTGCTCTTGTCCCCTGCAGGACAGCAGGGTGCTCCTGGGTGGCCTGCCTGAGGAATGGCACCATCAGAGGGGGTGAAGCTTTTCCTCTCCCTGGAAATCCTTTCCTGAGTGAGATCCTGGGCTACAAGGGTTTCCAAAGGCTCTGCCTGTCCTGACAGCACAGCACAGGGCCCAGGCTGGCTGGAGAAATCCCATCAGCAGTGGTATTCTGAAGAAAGCAGATGACAGTGACCATGTTCTGATTGCCTGGCAGAAGGGGGAGGTGTCAGCAGAAAGGGGGAAGGAGGCTGGTGCAGCCTCCAGGCCAGAAGCTGTATCTCCTTCAGGGGGAGAGGGCAGTGAAGTTCCTCCTCTCTTGAGCAAACTGAGAGCAATGATTGGAACCATTGAAACCAAAACCAACCCAAGCAAAGCAAAACAAAAGAGAAGACTGTCCCTTGGGTGGGTGAGTAGAGGGAAGCCAGGCAAAGCCCTGCTCTGGACCCAGAGTGCTTGTGGGCAGGTGGGGAAGTGCCTGTAGACATGCAGTGAGCAGTGCTTGTGGCTGTTTCTGTTCTGCAGCCAAACACTTCCTTGCCTGGAATCCTCTGTCCTCACCCAGCTGTGACTGCATTTCCCTCAGCAGTGGCCACAGCCAGGGGACTGCAGCTGCCACCCTCCAGGGCTGGCTCAGGCACATCCCTGGGCACACTCCCACCTGTGAGGTTGCTCAGGCTCTGTGGTGATTGCCCACAGCAGGTTTCAGATCTCAGTTTCCAAAGCAGCAGTGGGCTGGGCTGCCCCCACAGGCAGCTCTCCCAGCCTCAGCTCAGCTGCACACTGTGGCTGGAGGAGATCCAGTCCCACGGCAGAGCAGTTGCAGCAGCAGTCATTTGGATGAGGAGAGAAGTGTTAATGCTGCTGCACATGGTTGATTTTGGAGAGCCTCCCCAGGGACACAACAATCAGGCACCAGGTCAGCCTCTGCATCTCTGCTGCTTCAAGTGTGCTTTGATCAGAGGCAGGATGGCCCTTGGGTTGTGCTGAGCTGCCAGGTTCCCAGCTTCACATCAAAGCCTGGCACTGGTGCTGGAGCAGAAACTCTCCAGCCACACAGAACCAGTGTTCTTCATGTGTGGTGTTGCCTGCAGAGATCAGGCATGTAGGAAAGAAATGCTAAATGCTACAGGATTCCAGAGCAGCTCTCTGGTGTGAGAAGTGAGCCCTTCCTGCTGTGAGTCTGCTCCTCCTGCTGCTGGGGGGCTCAGGAACCTTTCTGTGGCATCATCTCCTCTTCACAGGCTCATTTTCCAGCTGCAGTGTTTGGGTGTTGGTGTTGACCAAGACAATCAGGTCTCAGTCCTGCTTGATCCTTCTGGGAGTGCTGGCAGTGTGCAGGAGCAGTCACCTCATGACCACAGGCACTCAGTCTTGACTGGGGCAATGGAAGGTGATGTTTAGGGACACAGAATACCAGAATCCCAGCATGGTGAGGGCTGGAAGGGACCTCTGGGATCATCCAGAACAACCCCCCTGCTGCTAAAGCAGGGTCACCCACAGCAGCTTGCCCAGGGTCACCTCCAGCTGGGGTTGGAATCTCTCCACACAAGGAGACTCCACAGCCTCTCTGGGCAGCCTGGGCCAGAGCTCCAACACCCTCACAGCAAACAACTTTCTCCTCCTGCTCAGGTGGAACCTCCTGGCTTCCAGTTTGTGCCCAGTGCCCCTGGGCCTGGCCCTGGGCACCACTCAGCAGAGTCTGGTCCCAGCCTCTTGCCCCCAGCCTTCAGCTCTTGCTCAGCATCGAGCAGCTCCCCTCTGGGGCTGCTCTTCTCCAGGCTAAGCAGCCCCAGGGCTCTCAGCCTTTCCTCCTCCCACAGATGCTCCAGTGCTCTCACCATCTTCCTAGCCTCTGCTGGACTCTCTCCAGTAGATCCTTGTCTGTCTTGAACTGGGAAGCCCAGAACTGGACCCAGAACTCCAGCTGTGGCCTCCTTGGGTCATAGTAGAGTGGGAGGAGAACCTCTGTTGACCTTCTGGTCACACTCTTCTTAATGCACCCCAGGAGACCATTGGCAGCCTTGGCCCTGATGGCACATTCCTGGCTCATGGTGAACTTGTTGTCCACCAGCACTCCCAGGTCCTTCTCTGAGCCTGCTTTTCATCAGGTCAGCCCCTAACCTGTCCTGGTCCCTGGAGTTATCCTCCTCAGGTGGAGGATTCTACTCTTGCCCTTGTTGGACCTGAACAGCAGAAGCACCTTCTGTGCTCTGGTCCCCTCTAGTCCTGCAGCACCCAGAGCTGCTGAGAGAAGGAACAGCCCTCCCTTGCTTTTGGTGTCTGCCTAAAGCCTTGTGAGATGCTGAGCAGTGCTTGGAGGATCAAGGGGTTGGGTTTGGTGATCATTTCATTGGAGCTGTGAACTTCCCTCCCCTCTCCTGTTGCCTGCTGCTGTTCAGGTGAGCTCCCAGTCCCTCTGCTGTGTCTTGGCAGAGATGACTTGTGGTGTTTCTAGTGTAAACTAACAGTAATTCTCTGACCCACATTAAAAATCAACATTAAAGAGTAACAAATAGAAGCCCACATGTCTTTAGTCCTAATGTAGCAGTTGGTTGTGGTTGCTGTTAGAAGGAACAGTGAGGAACAGAGTGTGCTGCTGTCTTCTGCCTCCACCAGATGCTCCTGGCTGTTCCCAGAGGAAATGCTGAAGAGTTCAGTTTCACCAGGAGCAGCCTTCTTCACTGCTGGGCTGGGAAGCAGCTGTGGCTCCAGCAGCTCAGGGCACACTTGAGTTAGCTCCTCAGAGTGGCTGAAAAACCAGTGTAAAAACCCCAAACCGTTGCTGCCATTTGAGTGTGTGCCAGGAACTCTGCCCAGGGAAGGTGGCCACCTGCCACCCCTTCTGCTTCCTGCCACCATGCCTGGCTTGCACACTGGCTGGGGGTTGGGTGCTGTCCTGGGGCTAATGAAAGGCTTCTGCCCTGGCATATTTGTTGGGTTTTGAGTTGATGTGGGAGAGAGCCAGTCCTGTGGACAACTCTGAAGGATAGGATCCACCCAGAGGGACCTGCTCAGACTGGAGAGGTGGGGCCTGTGATCCTCATGAGGTGCAACCAGGCCAAGGGCAAGGTCCTGCACCTGAGCTGGGGCAGTCTCTGCTATCAGTCCAGACTGGGGGCAGAGGGATGGAGAGCAGCCCTGAGTAGTGCTTGGGGGTGTTGGTGCATGACAAGCTGGACATGAGCTGGCAATGTGTGCTCACAGCCCAGAAGCCAACAGTGTCCTGGGCTCATCCCCAGGCCATGGCCAGCAGGTCAGGGAGGGGATTCTGCCTCTGCTCTGCTCTGGGGAGACCTCAGCTGCAGTGCTGGGGCCAGCTCTGGAGTCCTCAGCACAGGAGAGACATGGACCTGGTGGAGTGGGACTAGAGGAGATCACAGAAATGATCTGAGGGCTGGAAGCTCTCTGCTGTGAGGCCAGGCTGAGAGAGTTGGGGTTGTTCAGCCTGGAGAGAGAAGGCTCCAGGGAGACCTCAGTGCAGCCTTTCAGTACTTAAAGGAGCCTACAGGACACATGAGGAGAGACTTTTATCAGGGCTTGTTGTGACAGGACAAGGGCTCATGGTTTGAAAGTAAAAGAGGGAGACCTAGACTAGACAGAAGGAAGAAATGTGTTACACTGAGAGTGGTGAGAGCCTGTCCCAGGTTGCCCAGAGAGGTGGGAGATGTCCCATGCCTGGAACCATCCCAGGTCAGGTTGTCTGGGGCTCTGAGCAACTTGCTCTAGTTGCAGATGCCCTGCTGAGTACAGGGGATTGGACTAGATGACCTTGAAAGGTTCCTTCCAACCCAACCCATTCCATGATTCTGTGACTGCTGGCAGGTGACTCTCCTTCTGTCTGTTTCACAGACCCTAAGATTATCTCCAGGTGCTGGAAGGGTCATTGACTCAGCACTGATGTCTCAGTCCCTTGGGAGCAGGCTTCAGGGGCTGGAGGCTCGGTGGCATGTCCCACTGCTGACAGCTGTGCCCCAGTGTGCACAGCTCTTGAGCTTCCCTGAATGATGTTAAGCTGCTGGATTACTGGAGAGAGAGTGATTGTCCCCTGAGGAGAGCAGGGGAGTGTAGAAGTCTCTGTCCCCTGTGGACCAGAGATTGTGAGAGATGTAATTATCATCTCCCCACCAGGCAGAGCTTGCTCTGTGCCTGGAGGTCCCTGTTCCCAGTGAGTCTGTGACTGGTGTGTCCAGGGCAGTTTGGATTGGCAGTCCCTAGCCATGTCTTCTGAAGCTATTGTGCAGCCTTGTCTGGGCTGATGGGTGGGACACAGCAGCTGCTCTGGAGGGAGCAGCTCCCTGTTGCCAGCTGCTGTGTCCCATCAGGCTGGGCCTGCTCCACCCACCAGGGTAACACACACAGCTTGCTGCTCTTGCTCCAGGCTCTGTCGATTCTGGAGGGCTCCAGGACACCAATTCCCACTGAGGTCACAGTTTACTTTGTGATCTGGCTGGAGAGCTGCCAGCTGTGTCAGAGCAGCCCCAGCTCACTGAGCTGCAGGCAGTTGGCCAGCAGTGACCTGTCCTGTCCTGGTGCTCAGCAGAGGCAACTGTCCCTCCCCCTCCTCTGCCAGTTTTCTCTGGCTGATGGTAGTTAACAGCCAGTGTTTGTTCTCTCTTCTCTCTCTAGATGAGTCAGACTACCAGACTGAATATGAGGAAGAAGTTCTGGACAGCCAGAAGGATGATTATATCAATTTCATAAGCAACCAGGTTGAAGAAGACTCTGACTCGGTATGAACTGCCCTGGGAACAGGCAGTGCCTGTGGCATGGCTGAGGCCCATGGGGATGCTGTGAGGTGTCAGGAAGGACACTGAGAGAAGCACCTGGAAGGGTCTTGCAGAATTAAGTTTGGTTTTGGGAAGCACAGGCACTCCAGGCCATGGGCTCCCCCTGTCCAGTCAGTTGTCTGCAGTGGTGTTGCAGACCATGGCCACAGGTGAAGCCTGGCTGTGGAGCTCTGGGGGTTTGCTCACCAGGGGAAGGGCTGCAGTGGCCTGAGGGAGCTGCTTCCTCCAGCTCACAGAGGAGGCAAAGAGAGGATCTGACTGCTGCCAGCAGCTGCCTGCTGGGTGGTTATGGGGAAGACAGCAGCAGGGAAGCACAGCAGAAAGAGGTGACAGACACACCTTGCACTGGAGGAGATGAAATGTTTCCCAGTAGGCATGGCAGGGAGGGCATGGAGCCTCCATCCTGGCAGATACCTCAAGAGCCAGGTCTAGCATTAGAGTTGGCTCTGCTTAGAGCTGAAACCTGTATAATAGACACCAGAGGTGCCTTCCAACCAGAGCTGTTTGATCCTGTGGGATGGGTGTTAGGTCTGCTGTGGGGAAAACCTGCTCTGAGGCCACACTTCACACAGTGTCCTGAGGAGCAAAGCTCAGGAGTCCTGTCCCTGCTGGAGTGGCCAGCAGGTGGAAAAGGTGAAGCTGTCTGTTGTGCTGGACATGAACAGTTTCTCAGGGGGAGCATGGGAGTGCTCTGGGAAGGTGCCCAGCCTGGGGCACCGCCCATGGGAGGAGGTTAGATACTTCATGATCGTGGTTTGAGTGAGGAGCTGGAGTGATGCCACAAAGGTCTTGTTTGCAGGGCTGATCTCTGGTGGGTAGTGGTTGGTGGACAAAGAAAAGGTGGAGGGGAAGAGGACAGATACTCTGCACCTTGGGGAGGATGCTGAAGAATAAATGTGTGCTTTTTCTTCTCCTTCAGGATGAAGAGATGCAGCTAAGGAAGCGCAGGAACCTGCCCCAGGTGGACAGCCAGGCAAGCAGCACAGGAGAGCCAGGCTAGCCCTCAGAAGAGACCTTGCTGCCTGAGAGCTGCAAACCCTTAGTGCTGACAGCAGCTGTGTTTCTTTTCTAAATATTTAAATAAACCAAAACAACCTCTGGTTGAAATTCAGCAAGCTTTGGTCCTTCTCCAGGCAGGGCATGGGGCCTTCAGCTGCCAGCACTAAGCACAGCTATCTGCATCACACCTGAGTCCCTTTGGAGCTCCCATGAAGGGTGGCTGACAGGTGCCAGTGTGAGCAGCTGGTTCCTCATCATGGTGAGACTGGCAGAGGGGAAACGTGCTGGGAACTTGCAGTTAAATGCTGCCTTGAGTTTTGCTGCTGTGTGTTCTAGTCACTGGTTTTACTGGAAGGTCCAAAGCCTGACAGGGCACTGTCCTGCCATGTAGGCTGTGAGCAGCAGCAGCAGCAGCACTAGAGACAGGGAGGGTTCTGTGGTGGCTGCATCTTTGCTTTCTTTCCACACGAATCAGGTGACTGTGTCATTAACTCCTGAGTGACTTTCAGCCCCGTGCTTGTGAGCAGTGATCTGACAGGAGCAGCTCTGAATCTATTTCACTTGAAATTGAAAGCTAAGAAATCGATTTCTGTCAAGAGCAGCTGTGGAGCTTGTGTCCTCAAGCTCCAGGTCAGCAGGATGTTCACCAATGGATTGTGAAGGTGACACTTGCTGGGCAACTCTGGAGTCACCACTTGCCTGTATCTGCCCTGTGAAATAAAGTTATTCTACTGGATGGAAGTGTCTGCCTGGTGCTTTGTGTTGGGCCCCACAAAGAGAAGCTGTCACCAGCCAGGAGCCCAACTTGCCTCTGCTTAGGTCAGACTTGCAAAGAAAGGTCTGTGGGTTTTAATTCCTAACCCCAGCAGGAGTCACTTGGGGTGCTGTCAGTCATGGGAAAGAAACTTCTGGTGCTTGTCCCCCCTCGAGGGCTGCAGCAGTGGATGTGAGTTGGACCATGTTCAGCAGTCCCCTGGTGCTTGCTCTTCTTGTCTCACATCTGTTGTTGCAGATAGCTCCTCTTGGCTGGATAATCAAGCTAATTCTTGCTTTGTGTAAACTCTTCTGCTCAGTGCTAGCTCTAGGTGCTGTTGCCTTGAGGGGTTTGTCATCCAAGCAGAGCACTGAAGATGCTGCTCAAAGCTGTCTCCTTTGCAGAGCTCTCCTGGCCCTCTCATGTGCAGCGTGGCAGGAGCCCGTGGCGATGCCTCCAGGCGCGACCAGAGCTGAGCAGCACAACTCTGAGGGCAGAAGTGTGTTTGGCAGCACCACTGAGGACTGTGGTTGTTGTAAACGCTGTGAAGTGTGACCTGATCCCTGCATTTAACCTCCTCTCCCACATACTCCCTCATGGTAGAGGCTCTCCTTCCCTACCTGCCCTGCACCATGTTTTCCTCCACCATGCCCATGCATGTCCAGCCTTAGCCCAGGGAGGCTTTTCCTCTAACACCAAATGGGATTCTCAAGTGTCAGAGCCTGGGGTCAGTGCTCTGTTCACAGCAGGACTCCAGTCCTCCCCTTGGTGTGGCCACCCAGCCTGCCTGCACCTCCCACCCAGGACGAGACTTCCCTGCAAGGATCATCCAAACCTCTGGTGGAGATCTGGGTCAGGAGAATGGGGCTGAATACATTGCAGTTGCTGGAGGCTGTTCCCTGCTGTTGAAAAGAATTCATTCCTAGAACAAAACCTTAACAGTTGGAGTGGAGGTAGAGCAGGCAGAGACCAAGGGCTGCTGTGAGGGCACAGGCTGCCCGGTGGGCTGGAGAGATTAACTTCTGTTGAGGTTGGTCATAGGGGGGTGGTGCTTGTTACAGGGAGGGGAGGGTTTGTAAACTGGGGACAAGCCTGGCAGTGAGTGCTCTCCTTACAGGTCTCTGCTTTGCTTCTGCAGCAGGAGCATGTCTCAGCAGCAGCAGAACAATTAGAGCTTTGTTTTCATGATGGAAAGATGAGAGCAGATGTGAGTCCTGACAGTGTCTTTATAGGTGGTTACAGTACAGGAACCTTTCCCTGGGAAACAGAGAATAGGGCTGGAGTACAGACTAACCCTAGAGAAGCTGTGGCTGCCCCATCACTGGCAGCGTTCAAGGCCAGGCTGGATGTGGCCTTGGGCAACCTGGTCTTGTGTGTGGCATCCCTGCCCATGGCAGGGGGGTTGGAGCTAGGTGATCTTTAAGGTGCCTTCCAACCTGGGCCAATCTAGGATTCTGTGACCAAGGCCCTCTGGTTGCCCTTGCTGAGCCCATCCTGAACCTACAGCCTTCAGAGGATACACCTAAAGCCAGAAGTGCCTTCAGCAGAGGTTGGGTGAAGCCTCCTGACAGTGGCCAGACACTTGTGCTTCCCACAGCAGCGACCGATGCTGCCTGTTCCCTGTGCCCCACAGCTGAGGAGCCTGGGGCAGGGTGGGGCCACAGGCTGTTTTCCAAGACATGTAGGTGTGGTGCTTGAGGACATGGTTCAGGGGTGAGTATGGTGGTGTTAGGTTAGCAGCTGGACTCTATGATCTCAGAGGTCTTTTCCAACCTCAGTGATTCTGTGATTCTATGAGAGGTTTGCCAGCCTGAACCCAGCGTTGATCTGTCGCTCTGTGGTGCTCCATGAGAGCTCTTCCCCTCTGTTCAGACAGGCCATTAATCTCCAAGCTGTGTATTCTAACTCTACACTTCCCAACAGCCAGACTCACTCCTGGAGCCCGGGTGGGAGCCACTGGGCTCATGGCTGTGGAGGCTGGAGTCACAGAAAACAGAAGACTGCTGGGTGTGCTGCTGAGAGCCTCGGTGTCTGCTCTGTGCCCTGTTCCATGGGGAAATGGTGCTGAGTTCAGATGTTCAAAGGCAGAAGATAAACCTTTGATATGAGACTGAAAACCTCTTTTGGACACCACTCTCTTCCCTAGCTGAGTTCTCCATAGCTGTGCACAGGGATGTCAAACAATATGGCACAACTTTAAAAGCCAAATGGTCTTTCCAGTTTGCTTTGCTGCTGGCTGGGATCTGCCCAGGTCCCTGGTCGGGCAATGCAGGGTCTGCCAGTGGCTCTGCCAGTGACTGTGGCTGCTGCTCCCAGGGGAGAGCTGTGCCCTGAGTTGGTGATTTGGGAACCAGACACCCCCTGGAGAAGGAATACCATGGTAGAGGCAGGGTGTTGTGGGGAAGTTTGTCTGCAGAACTCCAGCCCCAGGCCCTGCAGGGAAGGGCTGACAGCGCAGCCACCGTCCCAGCCTGGTGAGGGAATGCCGTAGCCAAGCTGGTGAGTGGTGGCACCCTGGTCCCCGTGGAGCAGCACCTTGTGGCTGACCTACTGCTAGCAGCTCAGTGCAAGTTACCTGCTTTGTTAACAAAGCTTCATGAGCTGCTCAGCTCAGAGACAGCTCCTGTGGGATTTGGGAAGGAGAACAAACAGTGTTGCCCACGTAGCAGCTGAAAGCACCTGTCTAAGATCTCTGGAAGCCTTACCTGGGCGGGAGGAGAGCTTTGATCTCATGCTGCCCTCTGGCTCTTTATGGCTCCTGCGTGACTGTTCGTGAGGACTCCTGTTGTGGCTCTTTGGGTTTCTTACCCCGTGCAGTAGTTGTGTGGTGCAGCTCCTCCAGGCTTTGCTCCACAGGCAGGAGCAGCCAAGGCTGCAGCAGGACCCTGTGATGCTCCTTCCCTGGCAGACGTCATCCTCGCTGCATCTTGCTCCAGAATTAATCTCCTCTCATTTACTCGTGCTCCCTGACCTCCTCCGACGTGAGTTTCCTTACGTGCCGCCTGAGGACTGTGTTTAAGCTGTTAGGATGTGGAGGCTTCGCTGTGCCTCTGGGTTTAATTTACTGTTGCTGTGAGTAAGAGGCAGTAATAAAATCAGGGAACGAGGAATACAGCCAATATCTCCCTTTCCCACAGGATCTCTGTGAGGCCAGTCCAGTGCCTGCTGCTGAGAGCCCTGTTGGAAACACGACCACGGGTTGTGAAGTTTCTCCATGGGACTGTGGCTTCCCAGAGAGGAGACATTGGGGTTATTGGGACCTTGTTTGTTTGATGAACGTGATTTGGGGTGCTGCTTTTGCTGGTACCAAGGCACAGGCTCCCATTAGTGGTTCCCTCCCAGCCCGTGGCTTATTCTGCTCCCTGGTGGGGTTGGTATCCATGCTCATTGTCCCTGTCCCTCCATGGGTCACTGCAGGTCTGACCCTCTTTTTCCCAATGACCTTAATTTGGGCTTTGGTATAAACAGGTGCTGGGAGCTGGCAGAGCATCCATGCCTGTGCCCACATCCCATGCCTGGGAGCTGCCTTGGGATGGGATGCAACTGCCTGCAGGCACCAGCTGTGAAAGGTGGCAAGTGCCAGCCAGTGTGTCTGGGGACACTCACCACAGCCTGGGGACTTTCTTGCTGGGCAAGTCAGAGCTGCCAAATCTCCTTCCCTGACCGAAATCCAGGCTTCAGGGGGAAATGTGGCACCAGCAAAAGCAATCAAAGCCTTTGACTGCTGATTAACAAAACATAATAAGGCAAAGCCAAACCAAAGTGGTGTTAATGTTCATCCTGGTTTTAGAAGTGAACATATACCATAAATCTACACAATTGTGTGTTGGGATTCTTTCTGGAGACATGCTGCAGGAGCAGCCCTCAGCAGCATTCTGATCGCTGGGCGTGTGCCTGGGGCTTGAGCATTACCGAGCACAAACACGGCATTTCCACAGGTAATTGGCAGAGGAACTGTCACTGCTCTCCACTGTGGCCAGCACCAGCAGGGACTGCTCTTAATTAAGGCTCACTCCGTCAGGGGTCACAGGCAGGAATAAGCTTCCCATCAGGAAGCAGCCAGGCCTCCAGCTCTGGAAGTGCAAAGGTTTGCCAGTGAGGGGTGACACCGTGCTCCAGTATGACCGCGACACAGAACCGTGCTGAGCCCAAGCCCCTCTGGAGGGCAGCAGGCAGGAGCTGGTACCCATGAGGTGCAAAGGCTAACAATGCTGCTGGAAATCCCTTTTTTTCGGCACTTCTGTCTTCAGCAGTGGCGTCTGCGGGGGGAGCAGGCTCCGGAGCGCCGGCGGGCGACGCTTCCTCCCAGCTCCGCGTTAGAGCACTCATGCAGTGTGTAATCGGAGATCAGAAAGAGCACCAAATGCACATTAATTTTAAATGTACCATAAATTACACAATTTTTCCTTGAAGAAGGCATATTAGATGTGATGCATGGCCCTGGGGAAATACGTGAACTAAGGCTGGTGCCTGGCTGCAACAGCCCTGACCTGCCCACGCAGTCCCGGGCAGGTCGGGCGAGCTCTGGGCTGTGCTTGTGCTTAAGCACGTTTCTGCTGCATGACCACTGGGGGGGTGGGGGTGTGTGTGTCACAGGTGGCCCCAAATGTCCGGTGTGCCCTTGGTGTGGGCTGCCAGGGTGCTCTGGACCCTGCGGGGCTCAGGGAGGCACAGTGGGATGCTTTTGGGCTGTGGCCACAGCTGTACTTGTAGCCGATATAATATTTGCTCCATCTCGGACACGTGTGCATCCACCTCTTCCTGGGCTGAGTTGTGAAACTCCTTTCCCTGACAGTGACTAATGGCTGCCTCAAGGCAGAGGAACTCGGTGGAAGCTTTCAGCCAGTGGCTGCCATTGCCAGAAGGGTTGGTTCTGCTCTCTGAGAGAGAATTGGCCCAGCCTGTGTGGTCTGTTGGCTCTTGCGTGGTTGGATGTGATGGGGAAGGACGTGTGTGCCAGCTCTGTCGTCCTTGGCTTCATCATTTTCAGTCCCATCCTGGTGCTTTCCCCTTTTCTTTTGGTGTGGGTCTGGTCCCCCAGTGTGTGACTGGGCTGTTCCTGCAGTCCTTCTCCAGCATAAGGCACTGAATTAGCTGGAAGTGGCTGGTGGGTGACTCTTCTCCTCACTGCAGAGCTGGGGGATGCCAGCCCAACTGGGGACATCCCTTAAACTGCTGCTGAGTGGCTCAGCCACGGCACTAAGCCACCTGGGAGCTGTAAAACCTCTCCTCTCTTCTTGCTTCCTCACTGGAAATAGAAAGCTTTTAGCAAAGCAAAGATCGGAAAAACTTCTTGAGCAAAGTGGTTGCACCCCTGGGATTGGGGGTAACGAGGTGAGAAAGAGCTGGGGTGGAGGAGGTTGTGCCAGCCTCCTGGGTTGGTGTCTGGTCTGCAGCTAGCTGTAGGTCTGTGGGGCTGCCTGACCCAGCCAGCTGCTGCCACCTTCAAGGCTTCTGCTGGACTCATATCTGGTGGTGAAGGAGATTCTGATCCCTGAAAGCAGAGGGGAGAGCTGAGCCTTGCAGGGCTCATTGTGGTGACTGTGTCTCTTGCTGGATCTCCTCTTCTGTGAGCAACAAAGCTTCCAGTGCTCTGCAGAATCAAAAAAGAGGTTGTCTAGGTGCCCAAGAGCTGCCACATCCATAGAGGTGGTGACTGCACTGCGGCTGTTCCTCACTGCAAAATGGGCAGCCAGAGGAGAGCTCTTCTGCTTGTGTCCCTTGCAGTAAAACTGGAGTAGCAAGAGGGGTTTTTAAGTGGTAGCAGGCAACAAATGATTTCAAATAGCACCTGGCTGGTGTGGTTGGTAGCACCCTGTCAGCCCCATCCCTTAAGCACTGGGATTGCATGGGCGTGTGGAGCCAACCCTGCCATCGAGCCCTCAGCGTGGCAGGTGCTGGAGGACACTCTACAGATGGTCAAGGCAGATGCATCAGCTACTGAGCTATGCTGGGGCTGAGCCCAGCCCCTGCCAGAGCTGCAGGAAGGATGGACACCAGAGCCTGGGCACAGACCACACATCAGAGCAGCTCTGCTCCCCACTGCTGGAGTGGAGCTCTGTAGGGACCAGCCACGCTTGCTGTACAGTTCGGCTGACTGGGAGGCTGCATTGTTGAAGGCAACTCCTCTAGGGACCTAAAACCAGGTTGTATCCATCCTGCTCTGGGTGCTACTGATTTTGCACAAGGCAAGAATAAAGTGGAAGAACAAACCCCTGACAAAAAGTTTGCCAAGTCCCTACAGAGCCGTGCCCACCCAGGGGCCCTGCACGTGTCCCTGCTGCAGGCAGCCCTGGGTCCCTTGGGATTCTCCTCCCCCAAATTTGTCCCTGGGTCAGCTGTGCTGATCATCAGGGAGGCAAAGCACTATGTGCTGGGGCCACAATGCCCCAAGCAAGCTGTTTCTGGGGCTGCTAGTGTCCTCCCCAGCATGCAGCCAAGCAGAGACCCAGCGGGGTGAGCGCTGTGCTTTCCCAAACTAGGTCACACCATGAACTTGAGTGATGTAGTGGATGGAGCTAAAAATACCATCAGGGCTGAGCCAACGTTTCCCCAGCAGCTGGGAAGGGCCATGGCCTCGCTGGGTTGGACTTGGGTTGTGAGATGCCCTGATCCTGGTCCTGTCCAGGAGGGTCACCGGGGTCCTTGGGCTGCTGGTGACTTAGGAGAAGGTGATGGAAAAGCCTTCCTGGGCTGTGGCTCCAGAGTCTGCCCAAGAAAATGGGTCTCTGCTGGTGGGGTAAGTAAGCCATCAGGAGGCAGCTCTCAGATGGGCCCCTGCTCCTTCCAAACTTCCCAGGAGCCTTGGCTGTCTTATCTCCAGCCTCCTCATCTGCCTCCTCAGAAAGCCACCTCGGCTTCCCCTTGTTATAAATGGGTTAAGAATTAGTGGCAGAAAATAATGTCAGGGGAGGAATGGAACTCAAATCTGATGCAAGAAGTCAGCAAATCAAGGGTTTTTTCTCTTGGGAAATAGAGTGCTTTCATTTTAGTGTCACACTTCTGGAGGGTGCCTGGCTTGTGCTGCTGGGACGAGTATGGTCAGATCCCTGCACTGCTGGAAGGTAAAGCTGGTGGGAGGCTGTGGGCTGGAGCCTGTCTGTCCCCAGCCCCGTGGATTGCACCCAATGGAGTGCCTGCAGCTCAGGGACTTTGTCTCTTGCCTCTTTGGGACTTTGCCTGTGTCCTTTGGGACTTCAGCTTGTCCCTTCCCTGGCCACTGCTCCTTGTGCAGGATTGTCCTGCTTTTCTCTTCCTCTGCCTCCAATTTCTGCCCCTGGGGCCAGCACTGGGTTGTTGAAGTGCTGCAAAAGCAACTGCCTCTGACTTACCTTCCCCTGATGATGTCTAGATGTTTTGCATCCCATCTTTTCTGGATGAAATGTTCCCTTCGTTCCTGTCTGGAAGCTGGCCTATTTTAATGCTGCCAAGTGCAAATGGGTTTGTGCACAGAAAGGATCCCAGTTGCTCAGTATAACTTCTCTGTTATAATTATTCACTGCCAGCCCTCCTGCTTCCAGCAGCTGTATAATTTATCAGCTGTGTTTTGTGCTTGTTTCTCAATCAATGATGAAAACATTGATTAGTGTCAGGCTGGGACCAGCTCCTGCAGAACCCTCTAAATCATCTCTGTTCACTGCTGACTCCTTGTTTGGAGATGGGTTTGCAGCTCTCCATCCATTTAAAGTGGCCTTTATTGAGATTGTATAGTGCTAAATTTGTAATTAGGGTGTCATATGACATCGAGTCAAACAGGTTGCCAAAAGCTAAGCAGATAATGGCTACATGCTAACCTTCAGCTGCAAACTTGTCATTTTCTCCAAGGGTGAGATGAGGCTCCTCTGACAAGACACCTCCCATTACACCCTGCTGATGGGTGGATTTGTAATCCCTGAACTCTCTCTCCACTGAATCCTCTGTGTCCTTTCCATGTGCCAGCCTGAACCTCACGCTGGACTGACTGACTCCTAACTAGGGCACCTGCTCCACCAGCTCAGCACTGTGCTAGCATCCTGCCAGGCCTGGCACCTCCCCAAGCTTACAGCTTCCCGAGCAGCTCAGCTCAGCACGCTGCCCAAGGACCCTCCAGAGCAGATCAGATGGATCTGCTGGGTTAGAAACCCCACAGATGGCACCCAAGATGCTCCTGGTTGTTAGCAGACCGGAAAGGATTTCACCATCCTCATGGGTTCCAGAGACACACTGAGTACCTTTCGCTAGCAATGTCCTCTTCATCTGGGAATGCTATGGCTTCTCCATGCTTGGGGAAGTTCAAAATGCAACTGGGAGATCCCTGAGCAAGGAGTATTTGTTCTCTTGACATCAGTCCTGCTGTGAGCAGGAGGTTGGCCTAGAGGCACCTCAGGTTGCTCCTGACCAAAACCTTTTTATGCTTCTCTAAGCCTATGAAATGAACCTGAAACATCATTAATGTTTCTTTTGCTTCTGATGTATTTTGTGAACAACCTCTCACTGGTCATGGCTTTGCCAGGGATGGATTTCCCTCTCTCTGTTTACCCTCCTCTATTGGTACCTCTGCTGCATAGCTCATTGTGTTGATTGCTGCATATTGATTTGTATCTATTGCTTTCTTCATATGCATTGTCTTTTTGCTCCCAATTGCTGTGTTGAGGTTACCACCTTACAGGATGGCCTTTCAGCCAAAGACATAGTTTCTTGACTCTGCAGTGTTAACTCTTCTGCCCTGTTGCAAGCTCTACTCAAAAAACTGCTGATTCTCCACTCTACTGGGGTTTTTCCCTTCCATTTTCTTCATAACTGTTACCATTTCCATGAAGTTTGTGAAGCTGCTGGTTCCATGGAAGATGAAGAGACCAATAAGCCACACCAGTCCCTTGGAGAGTTACTCTGTGGCACATTGGCAGCACAGGCTGAAGCTGCTGTGCCCAGACCATCCTCTCTGAGCTGGTGCCCAAAGGAGGCTCTGCTCTGCCCGTCACACCTCATTCCTGCTCATGCTGGATCATCTCTGCTCTCCCTGGCAGCCTGTTCCACTTCTTCAGTGTCCTTAAACAGGTGTTCTTCAGGTGTAACCTGAATTTCTCCCATTGTTTCTTGCCCTGTCTTGCCTTCAATCTCATACATAACTGGGGTGTGTTGCTGTGGCTCCCTCCACATCTTTACTTTTCTGGGGTGAATCAGTCAGTCCTGCTTTCAGCCTTTGCTCACAGGCTGCACTTGCACACCATCAGACCCCTCCTTATGCTCCCTCCCCCTGAGCCTCCTCCAGGCAGCCCAAATCTTCCCTGTACTGCAGGAGCAGGAGCTGGGCCAGGTCCTCTGCCTGGTGTCACACCAGCCCTGCACATTTCCATGCTGTTTCTCATGCTGTGACACTCACCTCTTCTGCATAAGCACAACACTTTTGGCTCCAGTTCAGCTGAAGGTTTGCAGCAGCATCCAGGTCCTTTCCTGCAGAACAGGGACAGACCCAGCTGGTGCCCACACCAGGCTCCTTCTAATGGTGCCCATCCCAAGCTCCCTGCCAAGTCTCACCCAGCACCCATGGGATTTCACTACGACCCTTTGGGGGCTGCTCTTCTTCCTCTCCACAGAGCAGCTTGGAAGTGGGGCATGGGCAGAGACAGCAGAACCGTAACCTCCTAGTCCACCCCCCCTCCCCCAGCCCCTCCCTTCCTGTGCCCTGTGCTATTTCGTTTGCAGTTGTGGAATCTGTTATCCTTGCAGCCCTTTGCCCCGGCTGGAGCAGGTGGCACCTGTTTTGCTACATCCTCACCGTGGCCAGGAGCTGCTGCTGGCCCTGGGTGTGCAGCCCTGCGTGAACCTCCCCGTGCTGCCTGCAGCCACTTCTTGTTGCTAGCACAGATGCAGGGACAAACTGCAGATCCAGCTCTCCTCTTTTCCTCACCTCCCTTTGAGCTTCTCACTGCTTCTGCCACAACCATCACAAATAGCTCCCTTCTGCCCACCAAGAGGGAAAGGCTAAATGCATCCCTCCTCGTCCTCCAGCTGAACTTTCTGAGTCATCCTCCCTGGAATTTTCTACCTGCTCCTTAGCCTGGCTCTGTGCAGGATCAGTCTCCACACACACACAGAGCTGCCACTGCTTTGCAGAGCCATACGGTGGGCAAAAGCACCACGCTGGGGGGAGCTGACATGCCCTGGGCTGTGCAGAGCAAGAGTGCTGCATTTCCAGCCCTGCCTGAGCCCTTTGGAACCATGAAAGACAGCTGGAACAGCTCCATTTCTGTGCCCAGCACCTTTAGATGCAGCAAGGGTTAGACACGGTGCATGGTAGGGTTGGAGCAGAGCTTCCAGAGCGAGATGTTTATAGGTTCACTGTCACACAAACTTTCCTTCACTAGCAGCACTTTTTAAATTCCACCTTAAATATAACACAGCCACTTCACATTTCAGCTTTTCTGCTGCATGGTACCAATGTCAGAACAAAGTCAGACTGTTATTTTGCCAAACAATGAAATACTGAGACGTGGAAGGAGCAAAAACTGAGTAATCACTGAATCACTGAGCAATCAATTACCACCAGATCTGTTCCTGGAGCTGTTTTGGGAATCCCAGCCTTGAGGAACCACTGTTGCAAGGGCCAAGCCCTGCACCTCCACAGCTGCTGCTTACACCCTGGGAGTAAAACCTGTCTCTGGTAGGTACTGAATCAGTTTCCCTTCTCCAGGAGGGTGGTGCAGTATGAGAACATGTCACCTCGTTGAGGGGGGATGACCATCCAGCCAGGGTGCCACAACCTGGTCAAGCAAAGCTGCTCTAGTGTAGGCAACAGTCCTGCTTTGGGCAGGCAGCAGGAGCAAAGCCCTCTAGGGAGCCTTCACACCACTGCTTCCACCTTCCTGGGCAGAAGTTAAGGAATCTTTTCCCTGTATGAAATATCCACATTGTTGTCTCCTTTGTTATACTGATTGGGTTTATTTATTGTAGTTTACTCTGAGGAACTGGCTTATGTCAATTTAATGTCACCAATTTAGCCAATAGGAATGGAATGATCATAGAATCATAGTGTTATGGCTGGAAAAGACCTCTGAGATCATTAAGTTCAACCATTAACCTACACTCCCATGCTCACCACTAAGCCATGTCCCAAAGCACCATATCTCCATGGTTTTTGAACACTTTCAGGGATGGTGGGTCCACCACCTCCCTGGGCAGCCTGTGCCAATGCCTGAAGATTTCTTCTTGGTGAAGAACTTCTACCTAATACCTATCCCAATATCTGAACCTCCCCAGCACAACTTGAAGCCATTTCTTCTAATCCTATCACTTGTTACCTGGGAGAAGAGACCAAGCCCCAGCTTATTACAACATCATTCCAGGTAGCTTTAGAGTAGAGAAGGTCCTTCCTGAGCCTCCTCTGTTGCCATCCTGCCCAAACCCTCCCTCCTGCTATAGCAAATGTTTGTTTCTTTTGTTTCTCTCCATCTGCTCTATCATTTTCAGAAAAAAAAGAGAGAGATAATATTATGCTGCTCTTGAAATGCCCATTCTCCTGTTAGCTCTCCTGACTCAGAAATGTGTCAGATCCTGAGTCTTCCTCTCCTGGGTGAGTTCCCTTGCAGGGATTTAGGAGCATGCTTTTGAAATGGTCCCACCCAAGGGATGGACACAGACCACAGTGCTCTCCTGTGCTGGCTCTGGTTCCTTCCTTTGGGCTCTTTGGCAGCTCCACTTGTCTTTGTTGGTTTTGAACATCACAGATTGTGTGTGCAGATGCCAGTGGTGGTTCTCAGGCCCTCCTGGGTTTGGTGAATGGTCACAAAATAGACTCTGAAGCAAGGAGCAAAGGCCTTCTGCTGGCAGGAGATGGAGGGCAGGACTGTATGGCCAGGAATGAAGGGGATAGGCAGCAGAGATGGGAAACTCTCTGGCTGTGCTCAGGATGGAGTTTTGGAAAGACCAGAGGGATTTGAGAATGGATGGAATGGTTTATTTTATATGACTGAATGGGCTGTACATGTTCTTGTCTTCCCTTAAGTGTCTGAACTATATTCTCATTATTATTATTCCTGTTCCTACTTTATGACTTGGTGTGCATGCATATTAACAAGGTTATTCAGGGGCTGAGTCTGCCTGGCTCCAACCTACCTGGTGCAAGGCATGACTTGCATTTAAAAAGTTATTTTAGCCTTCTGGGGCCACATTTTAAGGCTGGTTTGTTCAGTGCTTCACGTTTCAAACCCCCAGTCCTGACTAGGCTTCCCATCTGCAATACAAATCTAGCAATAAATAAGAGCCCTGGCTGAGTGGTGAGACCTCTTGGTGGCTTACATGTGAGCTTATGTCACCTGGCTGTTGTCATGCCAGTGAGACCTGGCTGGAGCAGCCTTGTCAGGGAGGCAGCTCAAGGTTTTAGCCAGCAGAGTAATAGCTAATTGAGTGTATTTCAATCATGAGATCCACAGAAGGAAAGCAAACTCCACAGAGTAGAAAGAAATTGCATCTTAGAGTAATCTGAATGTGGGCAGATAATTAGGCCTGTATTTCATGAGAACATTTGCTGGGCAACATAATGAAAAGGCCAGCACCATAATTTTGTCTAAGTAGTGTGATGCCTCCCACCAGGGCCATGCAGTGCCAGTGCTGGTGCTGCAGTGCAGCAAGAGCAGGGAGAGGCACAGGTGGGCCAGAGAGGCTGTTGTGTGACGCTATGAAGCTGAAGCCCATCCTCCAGATAACTCTGACTGCTCAGAGAAAGCTTCCAAGGCTCCTGCACTGCACTCAGCAAGGAGGTGGCAAAGTGAATCCCACAGCCTCATCACCTTCCCACCTCTCCCAGCAGCAGCCACCCCAAAGCCTGTTCAGGCTGTGTTTGCAGAGATGGACAGACCCAGGACAACTCAGTGTTTCTGTGGGAGTCTTCCAGTGGGGAGCCAGGCTGCTGCCACTGAACCCAGCCTGGAAGAGCTTCTGCTCTGGGGCATTGTCTGATCCAGCCTGGAAGATCAGCAGAGGCTGATGAAGAGCTTCTGTGGCTGGGGTTCGAGGGAAATGCAGCCTGGCTGCTTGTGCCTGGCTTTTACCAGGAGGGGATTCTGCCTCTGTTCCACTCTGGAGAGACCTCACCTGCAGTGCTGGGGCCAGCACTGGAGTCCTCATCACAGGAGAGACATGGACCTGTTGCAGCTGGTCCAGAGGAAGCCACGAAGATGATCTGAGGGCTGGAAGCTCTCTGCTGTGAGGCCAGGCTGAGAGAGTTGGGGTTGTTCGGTCTGGAGAAGAGAAGGCTCCAGGGACCCTTCAGTACTTCCAGGGACCTATAGGAAAGATGGGGAGGAGCATTTTATCAGGGAATGTGGTGACAGGATGAGAGGTGTGGTTTCAAACTGAAAGAGGGTAGATTTAGATACTAGGAAGAAATTCTCCACTGTGAGGGAGGTGAGACACTGGCACAGGATGCCCAGAGAAGTTTTGGATGCCCCATCCCTGAAAGTGTTCAAGGCCAGGTTGGATGGGGCTTTGAACAGCCTGCCCTAGTGGAAGGTGTCCCTGCTGAGGGCAGGGAGGTTGTAACTAGATGAATCCTAAGGTGTCTTCCAACCCAACCCAACCCAACCCATTCTGTGACTCTGTGAGACTCCTGTGGTAGAAGCCCAGCCCAGGGAGCAGCAGCACACTGTGTCCTCCAATCCAGGCTCAGCTGGTGCAAGTGCTGGGCTTTGCCCTGGGCGCTGGCAGTGTCTGCTGTTAGTGGGCTCCTGCACTCCTCCCCAGCGAGTGCACCAGCCCTCCAACTGCCCCCATGGCTATCCATGGGAAGCAAAACCCCAAGGCCATTTCCAACATCACTTTTTTCCAAATTTGGGATAGAAGGGCTCTGCTTTTCCACATGCTCCACTCCCAGCTAAGCACAGTTCCTCCCTTCCAAACCTCCAGCTCGCACCAGGGCTGCTTCTGGCTTGTCCTGTCAGGGGCCTTGCTGCCTTGTGCAAGAGCAGCAAGATACTATAATGTTTGGCTTCCCCAAAAAGCTGGCAAAATCTGTAGATTTGGGAAAGTGCAGTGACTTGGAAGGGTGGAGGAGAGGGTTTAACCCTTGAGCACAAGTAACCCTGTGATCAGGGTCTAAGGGGTCTGAATTCCTCTCCTGCCAATGCCACACTCATTGGTGCATTGGGGCTGGGGCATGTCATGTACCAGAAGGCAGAGAGGCTGTGTCCAGCTCTGGTAAGTACTGATTAGGTCTTTTAGGAAAAACAGCTGGGGGTGGGCTGTCCTACCCTTGGGCCTGAGTGGTCCATGTCCCAGGGGGTTCAGAAGAACTTGTCATGGGGTGATCAGGACTGTCTTGGGGCTGCTTTTGAGCAAGCTCTTATTTTGTCATGTCAAATACTTGGTCATTTAAGAACACCTCTGTCCAAACGACTCTGCTCAAAGCAAAACCATAATTTTTGGCTAACTCCAACTTGTCAGCTATGGATATTGCCTCTGTAATGTATTGCTTGATTTTAATTACACCAGTGTTGGGAAAGATGTTTTCTTACAGTGCCTCATTAGAGTGAAGTTTCTAATCGATGACTTCAACAGCAAAATCTTGAAGTGACTAAATTGGCCAAGTGGGAAGGTGGCTAGATGATATTTGAGTGACCTCCTGGTACCTGGGAGACCATGAGCTTCCCAGTGCAGTCAGCCAAAACTTCTCCTCAAACTCTTTCCACACAGTGCTAGGCAGATAAGCCCTGCCAGCTCCTCCTGCTCCCTCACCACGTTGGCTTTGTCACCATCTCTCAGGGCTGTTGTGACTTGTCAGAAGAGATGAATTGGGACACCTTGTTTATGGACAAGGGCACACCAGTTTGTCTTCTCCTTTCATTCTGGTGCTTTGCCCCTTCAGTACCACTGCACTTGGGCCAGCAGAATAACAGGAGCAGAGAGCTAAAAACATCCCTGCTTGAGCCAGTCCTCACCACACCACTTCTGTGGTCTCGGCACATCATGTGCCAAGGAGTCACCTGCACCTCTGTGCACACTGTGGTGATGTACAGCTTGGGAAGTGTCCCTGGAGGGGGTCCCATGCCTCTCTCAGCACTGGTATTCTGCCCTGCCAGTAACCAAGCATCTGGCTGTGTTATCTGCAGGCACCACAAATGCTCCTGGTCTCACTTTGGACCAAAGAATGTGAGTCATCTCACATGGCCCACTGAACATCCTGCTCTGTCCTGGTTTTATGTCTACTGCCCTGCTGAGTCCCTGCCCTTCACCTCCTGGGTTTGTGCTCCCTCCAAAGCCAGTGAGCACTGTGTGAGGCTCAAATGCAGCTTGGGTGGGGATGATATTCAGATGAACCTGGGAGAAAGAGAAACCATTTCTGAGAGCAAGGATTGGTGCAGAGCCCAGCCTCATGCTGCTGAGGTTGGGATTGCTTTTCTCCTGTGTGTCTATCTTTGTAATTACC
Organism: Galbula dea; assembly: GCA_013399015.1. Lineage (NCBI taxonomy): Eukaryota > Metazoa > Chordata > Aves > Piciformes > Galbulidae > Galbula > Galbula dea. Next base: position 1,139,056 of record VWZX01010910.1, on the reverse strand, counting down.
TGCTTTGGATGTCCTGAGCCATTTTATTACCTAGTTGTTCACTATCACAAAGCCCTTGTACAATTCTTTGCAGTCTCTGATGTGTTTATAACCCTGAATACTTTAGCACCTTCAGCAAGCTTTGTCTCTCCTTCTTTCAATTCCTTTTCAGGATTATTTCTGCATATGCTGAAGTGAGCAGACCCCAGCACAGGTGCCTGTGGGGCTCTATTCAAGCCCTCCCTCCATTCAGGAGCCTGCCTATTGATAGCTACTCTTTGAGAAGCTTTTAACCAGTTATTTTTCTATTTCAATCCTTCTGTTAATCCCAAGGTAGCTGTTTCTGTAGGAACCTCCTGTGACAGCCCTTGCTGGAATCCAGGCAGACAGTACCACGTGGTTGCTGACTCCTCTAAAGAACTGTAACAGATTTATCAAGTGTTCCTTTATTAAAAGAGAACCAATTTTTTTTTCCCCCCAGTATTTCAGAAGTATCCAGCTATGCACTAGTCCTATTTTTTATGACAATTTCTGATTGTTTGCCCAGAGGTACGTCAGACTTTGTGGTCTGTAAGAACCCCAAACCCTCCCCTTTGTCACCTTGAGGCTCTCAGACATCAAGGCTGTTACACATGGTGTTTACATGCTACAATTAGGTAATCAAACTGTTTCATCTCTGAGTTCCTGAGCACCTCAGTGAACCATCTCAGTCTGGTGAATTTGCACTCTTTTGTTTGGCTGTTTATTCCTCAACTTCTTCTCCTGACACTTCAAGAGGAGCCAAATCCAATGCCATATCCATATAAAGATGATTTTTGGCACAGGAACTTCTCTAAGCTTTTCCTCACTGACAGCAGATGCAAAATATGAATTGTCTTTCTGTTCTGACCTTATCTCCTACGAATGCTTCTTTTGCACTGTGGCCAACTTATGACTCTTCAATCTCTCCTAACAGGCTTTCTGTCATTCATGGGTTCGAAGAACTATTTATTCTTGCTTGCCTTTGCCTTTTGCAGCTTCTTTCTGTGGCTGCTTTTCACTTGCCTTATTTATTCTTTTTGCATTTAGATTTCCAGGATACAATTTTTTTGCTCATTTAAGTGGCTTTACTAAGCATAAAACCACTGAATCCTTGAAGTCTAAGAATCATGAGGCCATCTCATCTAAGACCTAGAGCTACCCAGGTCTAAGCCTCTGGGCTTCCCACCAGATGGAGATGTGCTGGTTGGTTTGGCACAATGCTGAGGCACCAGATTTTTCCAGTGTGGCACATATATATGGAGAAAAACCAGCACTGGCTAGGATGAGTTGTGTGGCTTGGGCTTCAGGATATTGGACCTTCACTGGTGGAAGGAGGGAAGCATTCCTCTGACCAGTTATGATTGTTTTGGAAGCTGTTATGGGGTGTGCTCCCCTAGGATGGTGTGAGCTCAGCAGAGAGAGCCCCATGAGTGGAGGTTAGGGGCTCAGGTGCAGGGACCACGGTGCTCTCTGCCTGTTTGCCTGTGTGTGTGCATCTGAAGGCCTGTTGCCATGGAGAAGCAATGGGGAACAGTCTGCCTGGTCTGCCTGACTTTCTTCCTAGCAGAAGCAAAGGCATCTCTCCAGCTGTGAAGAGCTGGAGACCCACTGCCTCCTCTTTTGTGCCACAGGGGGGGTAACCCAGACCCCTAGAGACCTGGGAGAAACCCAAAGGCAGGGAGGAAACCCTAAATGAAGGTAAGGAAGGAGCAGAGAGCAGGAGGGGAAACTGCAGGGAGATGGGCCAGTGCTCCTGGGGTGCTGTGGAGCGATGGAGCCAGGTGCTCCTCAAGGGCACAGAGGCAAACAGGCAGTGGGCACCTCTGGCCCACAGGTGACAAGGGAACAAGGGAAATTCCCATTAGATATATGGAAAGAAATCTTTTCCTGTAGGAGTGGTGCAGCCCTGGGATGTGGGCTGAAGCAAGTAGTGGTGGCATCTCCACCCTTGGAGGTCTTCAGAACCTATCTGGCCAAACCCTGAGCAGCCAATGTGCCTTTGAAGTGAGCCCTACACTGGGCTGGACCTTCCCGAGTCTCAAAGACCAAGGCCTTGCTGGGGAATGGACAAAGAAGAGTTCAAGAGAGCTCCAAGAGGCACAAATGTGGCAGAGAGTGGGCTGGTAACAGGATGAAGATGGAGGCATCCCTGCTTTTTGATTTTGGGAATGGTAGTGGACAGTGCTTCACCGTGCAGGTACACAGACTGGCACTGCTGGCACAGCTCAAGTTCTTGACAGCTTTCTTAAGGTGCTCCCTAAAACCAGATGGATTTTTTTCTCCTTTTCTGTTGTAGAAGCTTCTTGGTGGCATGACTGTGCAACAAAAACTGAGGAGGGGGTGGGGGGATAGTCATGAGTAGAAGTTTAATGGGAGTCATCTTCTGTGGGAAGAAATCCAATGCACTGATGCTGGGTTTTGTTTTGGACCTGAAAAATGTCACTGTGAGCAACTTTGGGGTGTTTCCAGGCAGATCTGGTGAGGATTATGTCAGAGATTGAATAGATCTTTCTGGTAGCTTTGGTGGGTTTTTTTGTTGTTGTTTGCATTTATAGAGAATAGCATTTTCCACAACTGACAAAATATGTAAACATAGAAATAAAGAGCATTTCCCCCCTCTAATCACACAGGGTAAAAAAAGGCAAAAGCACAGTCAAAAGGCTTGGGCTGACCTTATTTTTAAAGTATTCCCATGTGTTTCTCTTTTCTCCCTTCTCCCGACTGTGTGCACCTGCAGACCTCCTTGTCTCTCTGGTTCTAATGGCATGCAGCAAGAGCAGGCATCAAGTGAGATGAGCACGCACCAGCTCTGCCACGCTTGCTTCTAACACACAGGACTGAGAGTGACCTGCCCTAAATCTCTTCACCAATGTCAGCAGATGGGATCAAGGCCAGAAGATCTAAAGAAGTCTCAGCAGTCAGTTCAGTGTTGTGCACCAGGAGAGCTGGGTTCATCCTGCTTGAGGTGCAAAACCCCACGGGAAGAGGAGCGACTCTCCTCCCCAGCAGCAGCTCTGTGAAGTGAGTGGGACACAGAGGCAGCTGACTTGGTGGCAGTGATGGAGCAGCTGATGTCACTTAGCACCTCTCCTTCAGTCAGCTAGTCTAAGCTAAAAAGCAGGGTGACATCTTTATTCTGGACCCGTGGCACTTTTTCCACTCACACCTTGGGTCTAAGCTAAGATACATTTCTGGAAGTTTGTTATTCACAGTGAATGCCTCAGTGGATGGAAAATTCCAGCTGATGAGGTATTTACATCCTGCTCCTTGTGACCACATGCACCAAGGGTAGCTGGGTACCTTGTTCATCTTTTTTTGGCTCTCAACATGAATTTTTTCGGTTTTCAATTTGTAGATTAACAGACCAAATAGTTCAACTTAATTTACTCACATCCTCATATATTTTTTTGCAGATTTGACTTTGGACTCTATGGAGAGAGAGGACTGAAGCTTTCCCCAAACTTTTGGTCTTTTCCATGCGGGGTTTCTGAAGGACAGTGAAACATGAACTTATACTGCAGCCTTTCCCCAGGTAGGGACAAGACAAGGTGTGTCTGTCTGTCCGTCCCTCTCTCCTTTGGCTGCCTCTTTTCACAAAGCTTGTAGGAGGTTCAATTGTCTACAAAGTTCTGCCTCTCTATCAAATATTGTTGAACGTTGGCTCTGGATTTCTGGGATTTGAGCACTCTCTTGCAGAGCCAGGGCACCACCCAAGTTCCTTTTCTGTATATAGTGTACAATATTCCAAAAACTTGCTGCAACTAACTTGCTTGCAAAGTACTCAGGTGCCCTAGGAACAGGTTTGTAAAGTACTTTCTCAGGGAAAAGCATTTTTCCAAGCCCTCCTGGGGATCAAACCCAGCATCCAGGAAATTGGTCTGAGGGCTGGAACCCCTCTGCTGTGAAGAAAGACTGAAGGAGCTGGGATTGTTCGAGTGGAGAAGGGTCCCTGGGAGACCTTATTGTGTCCTTCCAGTGCTTAAAGGGGCCTCTAAAAGATGGAGAAAGACTTTTCATCAGGCCTGTTGCGGGTAGGCCACGGGGAGATGGCTTTATGTCGGAGGCAGGCTTTTGGGATACAAGAGACGACTCAATATGAGTTTGCAACTTGCTCCATTTATTGTTTGTTACATAGCTCAATATATACCATTTTGCTTTGATTATGCGTATAATATCGATTGATGATTGGTACATGTCGTTATCACCATATCTTTGCCCAGATTGTGATTGGTTCTGTTGTTAAATCATGTGTTTGCTACTTTAGTCCTTGCTAGTGTGCATCGTGGTTTCGCTAAAGCAGGTGTTTGTTATTTTTGCCTTTGCTAGTCTGCTTCGCGGTTTTGTTAGTCTACCTTGTGATTTGCTAGACTGCCATGCTGCTTCCTGATTACTATTTCTATCTCTTGTTTTCCTGCTGGTTAAGTGCTTTCTTAATAGTTCTAAAGGTTGAGTGCTTTGTCAGCAATTCTAAGGGCTAAACGGGCTTTCAAGAACTGAGTGCGGCCTTATGCTAAGGCTTTTCTGTTAACTCCAAGTCAGGGTTAGACAGACCCTCCAACGATCCATGTCCTCTTGATGTAAGCCATTCTCCAACAGCTTTAAACTGGAAGAAGGAGATTTGTATTGGACACAAGGAAGAAATATTTTACAGTGAGGGTAGTGAGACCCTGGAACAGGCTGGCCAGCGGAGCTGTGGATGTCCCACTATTGAAAGTGTTCAAGGCCAGGTGGGACAGGGTTTTGAGCAACCTGATCTAGTGGAAAGTGTCCCTGCCCGTGGCAAGGGTTGGATTAGGTCTCTTCCAACCCAAATCGTTCTGGGATTCTATGAACAGAAAACCCCCTGAGGCCTGGCTGACTGAGGAGCTGGACAGCCCTTGCACTGGGTTTGTTTTCAAGCACTCAATGACCTCAAGGAAGGTGTTTGCTCTGGCAAGTGACAGTGGGGATGAAGAGGTGTCTGGACACCCAGCTCTGCCTCATGGCTCTGCTGTCTCCACTCACCCTCCAGCAACTCCTGTGTCTCCCTGGGACCCAGTCTGAGACAATGGTGGTGAGCAAGGACAGACTGAGGGGACAAAGCCAGTGAAGGGGAACAGGCATTTCTGTCAGTCCTTCAGAGATGTTGTGTTCAAAACCTGATGGCCTGACCTTCATGACTGTGTCCACCCACCCACCATCATCCCCAGGGCAACCAGATGTGGAAAATGAACTGTGCATAAACCCTTTCCCTGGTTCCATCAAAGGCAGGCTGTGGTTTTATGGCAAAAAGACATTTCTTGTAAATTGCAGACCTGTTTTGTGGTGGGAGCCTGGTGGGGCCTCCATTCACCACTGGATGTGTCTGCCAGCAGACAGCTGGACATTCACCTCAGATGTGGGCACAAACTGAGATGGGCAGGACCATGGGACTCTGGTGGTGGCTGCACCATAATTTGTCAGCAATCCTGGTTAACCAGAGAGGTCCCACTTAGCTGGAGCTTAGAAAATGTGATGCTCATCCAAAAAAGGTCTGGAAGGAGGATCCAGGGAACTATAGGTCTGTCATGCTGACCTTGGTGCCAGGGAAGGTTATGGAGCAGATCATCTTGAGTGCCATCATGTGGCACACACAGGACAACCAGATGATCAAGCCCAGTCAGCATGGGGTCATGAAAGGCAGGTTCTGCTCGACCAGCCTTGTCTCCTTCTATGACAAGGTGACCCATGTAGTGGACGAGGGAAAGGCTGTGAATGTTGTCTACCTAGACCAGTAAAACTTTTGGCACTGTTTCCCATAGTATTCTCCTGGAGAAGCTGGCTTGGACGGATGCACACTTCACTGGGTAAGAAACTGGCTGACGGCTAAGCCTAGAGAGTATTGGTGAATGGAGTTAAATCCAGCTGGTACCCAGTCACCAGGGATGTTCCCCAGGGCTCAATTTGGGAGCAAGTGCTGTTTAATATATTTATTGATGATCTGGGTGAGGGAATTGAAGGCACCCTCATTAAGTTTGCAGATGACACCAAGTTGGTTGGGAGTGTTGGTCTGCTTGAGGGTAGGGATCTGGCCAGGCTGGATCAGTGGGATGAAGTTCAACAAGGTCAAGTGTCAGGTCCTTGGCTCACAACAACTCCATGAACACTCCAGGCTTGGGGCAGCATAGCTGGAAAAGGACCTGAGGGATGGGGTGTGTTGGTTGACAGCAGCTGAAGATGAGCCAGCAAGAGTGCCCAGGTGGCCAAGAAGGCCAACAGCTTCCTGACTTGGATCAGCATTGGTGTGGCTAGCAGGACTAAGGCAGGGATTGTCCTCCTGTACTGGGCACTGGTGAGAGAACACCTCAAATCCTGGGTTCAGTTTTTGGCCCCTCACTCCAAGAAGGACATTGAGGAGCTGGAGTGTGTCCGGAGAAGGGCAGTGAAGCTGGCGAAGTGTTGTGAGGAGCAGCTGAGGGAACTGGGGTTGTTCAGTTTGGAGAAGAGGAGGCTCAGGGGAGACCTTCTCACTCTCCAACTCCCTGAAAGGAGGTTGTAGGGAGGCTGGGCTTGGGAATGAGCAATAAGACAAGAGAAAATAGCTTCAAGTTGCCCCAGGGAAAGTTCAGGCGGGACAGGAGGAAAATTTCATGACTAAAAGGGATGTCAAGCCCTGGCCCAGGCTGCCCCGGGCAGGGGTGGAGTCACCATCCCTGGAAGGACTTAAAAGCCATGGAAGATATGATGCTGAGAGACATGGTTTAGTGGTGACCTGGTAGTGCTGGTTAACGGTTGGCCTCGATGAGCTGAAAGGTCTCTTCCAACCAAAACGGCTCTGTAACTCCCAGGTTGATGACCACCCTCCCCAGGCGGAGACAACCTCTTCCCGCTCCCTCCGTGCCCCTCAGGCGAGCCCAGCCCGCCATGATGTCAGCCAGGAGGAGACAAGGGCGGGAAGGAGGGACCTGCTGGCCAAATATAGCGGCGCTTCCTGGGCGGTGGGGACGCGCCCGGGCCCTCCCTCCTGCAGCAGTCAATGAGGAGGCAGCGGTGGCGGCGGAGCGCTGCACTCGCTGGGGGCAGCGGGCCGGGGTTGTGGGAGGAGGAGGCGGCGGAGGCATGGCGGGTCGCTGAGGGAGCGCGGCGGCAGCGGGGGGCGCGCCCCGGCAGCAGGCCCCGCACGGCATGGGCAGCCCCGGGGTCTTGCGATGAGCGCTCCCTCGGCGGCTCTCCCCCGCGCGAATATGGGCACAGCCGTGTCCAAAAGGAAGACGCTGAGGAACGAGGCCATGTCGTCGGTGGCAGCTAAAGTGAGGTGGGTGCCGAGGAGGGAGAACGGGCGGAACCCCGAGGTGCAGAATACTCTGTCCTCCACCCCCACCCCACGGGGGGGGCGCCGAGCTGTGGGTGTAGGGTGGGGGTGGAGGGGAAAGGCCCCGATGGTCTCAGGACGAGCCCGGGTGTCTGAGCTGCGGGCACGGCGCGGCCGCTGCCCCCCCCAGGTCCGGAGCGGTGCGGGGCCGTCGGGGCAGGCTGTGCTCACCCCCTCCCCGCGGGGCTCCGGAGCGGCAGCTTGGGGCAGGACCCGCGGGACAGCGCCGGCAAGTGCCCCTCGCTGGCTGTGTGCTGCCGCAGCCACCCCCTCGCAGCCGGCTGCAGACTACCCTTGTCCTCCGCACGCAGCGGCCCCTCAGACCCTGGGGAGGGGATTTGTCCCCGGAGGTGTCCCCGTGGCTTGCTGCCGGCCCGCTAACATCGCCCGCGGGGTTTATTTGCTGGGTTGGCGAGGAGCGGGTCAGGAGTGGATTTAGTCAGGGCTGGGTCTTTTTCCTCGGGAACTGGAAGCATGGTCAGGGTGCTTGGTGGTTTCTCCTCGGCCGAGATGTCATCTGTGTGTCCGAGGGCAGAGCCAGCAGCTCTATTCAAGGGGTCTCAGTGCTTTGAATGGAAAACCTCTTGTCTGAAAACGTGGACCCACCACCATCTGCTCACTACTGCAGTGTCCCAAGCCACTACTTTGACCTGCTAAAAGATTTGGGTTTGATACTGTACCTGTGAGGTTTTTATAGTGCTCGTCCTACGGTGTAGCATCACTTACTATCTGGTCCCAGTGCATTTTAGTATCAAACATGGGAGATCCTAGAAAATGTGTTGTTGCATGATTGTACTTAAAAAGCCATTGCAGATGGCTTTATTTTTTTGCTGCTCTGCCCTTTGCCCAGAAGGATGAAGAGCCTTCTCCCACGCTGCAGTGCAAGTGTCTCGGCAATCACCCGGCGACTACTGGGGACATTGGCGCAGATTTTTAGCTGCTCCTACAGCACAGCTGTGCAGAGGGGTAGGGCTGTCAGGTCTCTGCTACATCCAGACTAGCTCTTTGCTGCTGAGGGGGGGGGGCGGGGGGAAAAAAAGGGAAGAAATAAACTTTTCAGCTGCATTATATAACACCTCTTTTGTGTTAGACAAAATTGCACTGGAAGAACCCAGAGTCATGTGTAGGACTCGATCTGTGCTGCTGAGAGATCTCAGTCACCTCTCTGTGACTGTAATGAGAAATGCATTACAGCATCTCTGCTGTGCTGGGAGGAAAGGTAGACTTGTGGCTTGAATTGTACAGATCCAAAGATATCTATCTGTTGCTGTCTGTGTCGTAAAGAAATCCTGCAAAATCTGGAGTGCCTCAGGAGAAAGCTGTCTGGGCAGAGTCTGGAACTTTTCCCCACTTTGCAGTGTGCCCTGTTCATAACCAGTAACAAAACCGTTGAGTGCTTTCAGTAGCTTTCCAAGATCTGGAAGTGGGATTCGTTTTGGCAGATGTCAGCCAGGTGGATATCCAGGAATGACACAAAATGCACTGTAACTGTTGTGAAGGGGCTCTGGGTGTAGGATTAGACAGCCAGTCACACAAGCAACACATTCAGTAATCCGTGAGATTTCAGATGCTAGTGTGGGTGTTTGGGAGCCACTAATATGTTTTGAATGCGATTGCTTCCAGGATGGGCAGATGCTACTCAAGTAGTATCAACTGTGTAGAGCCCAGGAGATGCCTCTGGGGTTCTAGTTTGCTACATACCTCCTGCAGCTGCTTTGTGGGAACTCAGAAGTGTCTCTTGGTGGTGTGAATTGTGGTGGTTTCAGCAGGTAAGTTAGCAGAGTGGCCTCAGGATGTGGAATATAAAGTCTTTGAGGAGTGTCTGGTCACATAGACCATGGCACAGAACAGGTGCTCTTATGTGTCTCCCTGTTTGTGCCCTGTGCTAGAAAGGCCAAATCAAAAAAGCCTTTGGGAAGGGCAGAGAGCTGGTTGTAGAGCTCCCTGCATTGCCTCGTTGCATGGAGAAGGCGCTGGTGGAGCCAAGCATTGCCAGCGTGCATCTGTCCTGCCGCTTCAGGCATGTCTCGGTTCCTGCCTCCTGTGATCTTTGCCACCCTCAGAATCTCTACAGCAGTGATGATCTGTCTGCTGAGAGGTTTCCTCTGGGTTCCCAAAGCACACCATGCAAGGCTCCTCTTCTCTGTCCTAGGTCCTCTTCCATATATCCCCCATGTCCTTACCTTTTTAGTCTACAGCGAGGACCCTGCAGGACAGTAGATAAAGCTAGGGATAGGCTATGCTGTCCTTCCCATGATGGTTGGGGACTTGGGTCACCTGTGTGGGTAGCACTGCTGCAAGGATCACGTTCCCTGCAGTTCCACATAGGTAGCTATGGGATCCTGTTCTTGTGCTGCGGGAGGAGGTGCCCTGGGATTGTTTCTCTGCACCTCCTGAGCTCTGTCCTGTTCATATTTCTCCTGATTTTCTTTTAGAGGGAAAAATTGTCTCCTGAAATTGACTGCAAGTCCAAGTGGCCACTGACATATGTTTATTGTTTTGGCTGGAGCGTGTGCGTTGGGCTGTTACTGAGCAGGGAGCATCATTCGTGAGCTGTCGTGAGCAATGTGATGGAAGCAGAAGGTGCAGGCTCCCTAGATGCTTAGATGAAAAGCTCTGCAGAGCGGCTCAGGGGAGTCTCCTGCCCCAGGAGAATTAATTAGGCACCACGCACTTTGTTGCGTGCTAGCTTTTTAAATAGCTCCTTACAGAATAATGGCAGAGTTGCTGTGTGCCAGTGCTGTTGAGAGCAGCCACAGCAGCTAACTTTGGTCTCTGGAGTCTTGTCTTCTCCTGAGAGACTCGCAGCAAGCCGTGCGCTGGTTCTGTGCGCAGCGCTGGGGAGTGCCTGTGGCTCCGTGCTGTTGCTTGGATCAGGTCTGAAGCTCTTGTATGCAAGATCTCACTGTGGTTTCGTTTCCATCCTATGTGTGCTTTTTTTTTTTTGCCTTGCAGCTCCTGGGGAACCAGTGCTGAAGGCAGGGATGATGCAGTTGTCCTTGAGTCATGACCTTGCTGCTGCCCCTCCACTGGCAGCTCCCAGGCTGCTGCACGTTGAGCTGGTGCAGGGTCTCTTCAGGGTCCTGGCCTGCGTGGTGTCCAACACGTACTCCTTGGCTTCCTTAACATGATTTCAAGGGCACAGAGGAACCAAAGCCTTTGGATCCGTTGCCCAGAAACCCCATCCCTGGAACCATTCCAGGTCAGGTTGTCTGGGGCTCTGAGTGACCTGATCTAGTTGAAGGTGTCCCTGCTCACTGCTGTGGGGCTTGGACTAGATGAGTTTTAAAGGTCCATTCCAAGCCATTCCATAATTCTATGAAATGAGCTGTATTTGTCCTTGTTGCCTTCACACCAATAATGGGACCCCAAATGTGGCAATAAAGTAAATGTTTTCCTGCAGCTCTGCTTTGTGTTGCTCTGGCCTACAGCTTTTCTTTGGGAGCGTGTGACAGTGCAGGCAGACAGACATGAGACTTGCTGGGTGTTCTAGAACCATCTCTCCTTGCTGTAGTTAGCACAAGGAATATTTGAGTCAAGAGTGTGGTTCATCTTGCCCAGTTGCAGGACTTTGGTATCTAGCTCTCACAGAGAGGTAAGAATTGGTCTCAGTCCCTCTGTGCTGGCTAGGGAGTGGGTTTGAATGAGGCCAGGAAGTGTTAATTGCTGCAAAAGGGTGAATCTCGCACTGACAAGAGGCTGAGTTACTTGAATGTGTTCCTTATCCTAGATTCCTTCTGTGTGAGCAATTTTTGGCTTAGATCAGGGTTCTTCATGGAGTCTAAATTCCTTTTTGTACTTGTGAATTTTCCTGTCAGTGCTATGAACTCTGCCATGCTTTGATTACCTTGTTCTTTTAACTTCTTCCTGCTGTGGCCTCTCTCCTGTCCAAGCTTCAAGCTTTGTGGCTATAAATTCCTACAAGACTGTGATGTCTTTAAGGCCCATTGCTGATTTCCTTTTCTTCAGAGGGAGGATTTAGAATGTTAAAACTAAAAAGTTAAAATTTTCTAGCTACCATCTCCCACATAGTTTGGAAAACTAATCTTTGTTGCTGTTAGGCTTAAACAACGTAGGTGTCAGCAGTGTTTAATGACTGAGCTGTTAACTGTGGATGTGCTGAGGGTGTTCCCCTCTCTGCTTAGTGACAAGAGCAGGATTGTTGCTGTAGGAGGACGTAGGTCCTGATGATGCAGGAGATCTCTTCTCTCCTGTTTTGCTGAGATGCAGTGCTGTCACAACAGATCTGGGCAGTACTTCTGAAGGGCCATGAGAAGGTGGTGGGTGTGCTTTATTTTTCCATGGAATACTCTGAGAGTCTAGGTTTTGCTTAGCTTGCTGCTGTGCTCTAAATGGAGTTACCTCAGGTCTTTCACATGTCTGGGTGTTTCAAGACACGTTTCTTCACTCAGTTCAGTGTCAGTTTGGTGGATTGCATAAAGTTGTGTGCATCAGTTTCTCATAGCTGCTAGTATGTGTTGTAGCCCTTTTTATCCTGTTGATGTGATTATTTCAGAGACATGAAGGCTATTCCATGCTCATCACATTGTAGTTGAGATCTTTGTTATTTGACAGCTTTCCTCCTTCTGGCAAATGCCTGCCTAGACTCTCTGCTCTTCCTTGCAAAATCTCAGTTTCTCTTCCAGACCTGAGTCCACCTTTGACACCTCAGGCAGAGTGAGTACTGAAGAATGCCCTTGGAAGGGTAGCTGCCTTTGATGCCTGTATTCTGCTGCCCCATCCCACCTTCTGCACTCTTGAGGTCATTCTGATGGAGAAGCAGCCAGAGAAAATGGTGATGTTTTCTCTGAGGTAATGGCAGTCTTGTCTTTACAGGTGAGAGTCAGCAGTGCAGCATACCAAGGCTGTGGTCCCTGGTTCTTGCCCTTTTGTTAAATCAAGCTGTGCTGACTGTGTAACATGCAGGTCTGATCTGCCACTAAAATGACAACCTCTCTCTAGATGAGTCAGGGCTAAACTTGGCATGTCATCAGCTGATTACCCCTCAGTACTACCTGCTCATTTGTATGCAGCTTTTGCAGTGTCATGTGCTCAGTTATAGCTCATCATGGGGCCTCTATCTGTAAGGCACCTTGTACTTCACCTCATTTATGTCAAACAAGTTTCTGTCCAGTGCCACCAGGCAGCCTGATGGGACTTGAACTACATTGGCTGTGATAGTGGAGGTAAAACTGAGCTGAGAGAAAAGTACCATTGTGTGACTTGTGTTGGAATCATGGAACCATGGAGTGGTTTGGGTTGGAAGGGACCTTAAAGATCTGGTTCCAACCCCTTGCCATGGGCAGGGATGCCACCCACTAGACCAAATTTCCCAGGGCTCCATCCAACCTGGCTTTGAACACTGCCAGGGATGAAGCATCCACAGCTTCTCAACAGTGTGTTGGTAAAAGAAATGGGGAAGAGCAGGGTGAATGGAGCAGCTACTGTCTGTCTTCATTTTGCTCTGACTTTATTTGGCTCATGTCTGTGGGTAGCTGAGGAGAGAAGGTAGATGGCATGGTAACAGCATGGGCAGATGCTGGTAAAGCAGAGTGACTGTGAGCACAGTGAGGGCAGAGGAGGAGCACAAAAGGCTTGGAAAGGGTAGATTAGGCATAAGGAGCTAGCATGGCCAGCAAAGTCCCCTTGGCAAAGGGCACAGGCAGACCTCTGTGGGAGATCAGCTGAGGCACAGCCAAGGAGAAGCCAGTGGAACTTGGGAAGCAGGAATGTGGAAGGGAACCACTGAGATAATAGGCATAAAAATGAGTCTGAAGTTTGCAGTGTAATTGACTGGAAAACCCTCAGTGCACATTGCACTGTGCAGGCATCATTGCCTTATTAGCTGTCACTAGATGACTGTGCTCAAGCATCCCCATTGGTTTGCTCCCAGGTTGGCCTGCAGCATCTGAGAGCAGGGGAGTGGTACTGACAGAACTGCAGGCTCAGCCTGGGCTGAGCAGCAGTGTTTTTGAGTTGTTCCTGACTGTGCTTCTGACCAGGAGAGGTCTGGGCACCACCTGTTCTCTGGGGGCTCTGGCACTTGGGATTTTACCCCACTGCCTCATCTGCTTGGGCAAACAGGAGAGTGAGGTTAGAGACTGCAGCACCTTCCAGCTCAGGCTCTTATTCTTAACAGTGACATTGTCCTCACTGTGGAACAAGGTGGAACAGAGGCAGCAGTGCTTCTCTCTGCCTCCATAGTAGCCATTTGCAGTTTGGGTCTTGGAAGTGCTTGGTACTGGTTTTTTGGAGCTTGTGTTTTGCAAGCTAAGGGTGAAGGATTGATTTAGATTTTCAGGCAAACAGATCAGCTTTGGGCATTGGCAGGGAGATGAACAGAGAGAATGATAGATAACTAGCATGGTCTTGGAGCTTTTGAACTAGTTACAGACTAAATTTTGTCACATTTCAGCATTTCTATGTGAAGCACTATGTTATCTCACTGGTGAGTTACCTGAGAACTTGCTCATTGTTATTTTGGTCTACATGGAGTGACTGCTGATGCATGAGAGAAGCTTCATAGCCTTTCCCAAGGGTGTAAGTGCCCTATTTTGTGAATGGTGTTGATGATGGACAGACATGTCCATGGGAAGCCTTGGAATCCCAGAAGTCTTGGTAGAAGAGATCTTGGGAGTCTCAAGCCCAGGCATCTGCTCAAAGTGGGGCTGTTGCCAGTGCTGTGTGAGATCAGACATGGTGTTGACTGAGCCTTAACCACCTCTAAGATGGAGTAGAGGAGCAGCTCAGGAGTGCTTCTGCAGCTGCAGAGCCTGAGGTTAGACTCCAGGAATTATTTAGATTGGAACAGACCATTAAGATCTCAAATCCAACCAGAAACCTAATACTGCCAAGCCCATCACTAAACCACTTCCTTTGGCATCACATCTGTGCTTTAGATGTGCTTTGTTTAGATGTGGCCCTTGGGGGGCTGGTTTAGGGATGGCAGTAGTGTAGGGCTTTTGATTGGACTTGATGATCTTGAAGGTCCTTTCCAGCCATGATGATGCTTTCAAATCTCTCCAGGGATGGTTGCTCCAACACTTCCCTGTAGTTTCCACACTCCAGCTGCCAGCTTTCCATTTATGAATTGCACTGGGACCAAGCCCTGCCTTTTGCCCAGACAGGAAGGTGGAGGTGCAAGGAACATCCATGAAGCACTTGTCCTGCTGTGCAGATGAACCGTGATGGTCATCCCTTAGTTCTTCATAGTGGGGGTTGCATGCTAAGGGTACAACTCCCTCATGTGACAGAACCTCTGCATGATCATCTCTGGGGGTGCTTTGGCATTGAGGAAGACAATTTGGGCAACTACCACCCCAGGCTAGTGTCTAAGGGTACAGCTTGGTACCAGACCAGGCAAGAATCTGGACCCAGAGAAACCCTCAGCACTGTGTGTCAGCCTGTCACAATGCAGCAGCTAAACCTGACTTCTAGCACAGCTGCAGCTGTGCTGCTCCACAGCATTTTGCCTTTGGCTGTGCTGAAATTTAGTCCCAGAGAGACTAAGTTGCTCTTTCTTCATCATTCATATTGATTCCCTGTTGCTGGCTGTGGATGACAAATGGCCTTCCCACTCCTGCCAGCCCTGCTTGCTCTGGGAGGTGTGTTGGAGCTTTGTTATTTTCCCCTTTGGGAGGAGGTGTGTGAAAGCAGTGGGGGCAGATCCTGGCTGCACAGGGTGGGATATGCTGCTGCATCAGGTAATAAAGCACAAGGTTGTGTTGGAGGTCAAAGCCACTTTCCACTTAGCTGTTTAATGGCTGTTAGGAGTGTAGCCTTATGTGGCAGCTTGAACTGCAGAGGGATGTTCTGAGGTTGAGCACCTCTGAAGGAGGTTGACAATGGATGTGATGCATTAGTGTGGAGTCTTCCTTGTTGCAGCAAGTCTTTGTCTCCTCCCCAGGAGATGCTGGTGTGCAGGGTCTACCAACCTGGGGGAGATGGATGGCTGGGGAAAAGCTGGTATTAGCTCTCTGGAGCCACAGGTCTGTTGGGTACAGGAGAACAAGCACAGCAGCAGGATGTTACAGATGTCCTGGCATTAGGAGACTGGAGATTGTGTTTACTCTATACCAGGGAATGCATGCCTTGAGCAGGGATTCCTTTCCTGTGTGGGTTGCAAGCAGAAGGCTTTTCCCTGGGTGGAATATTCCTAAGTTTCCTTTCTCATGTAGGCCTTGATGTGTGACAGGGATTGAGCTTGCCCTGCCTGCTGGATTGTTATCATATTCCTCTTCAATATTTGCTGATATTTCAGTAAAATCTGAGTCATCCACAGGACTGGAGACCATCAGAGAACCAGGAACTGCTGGGGTGTTTGGGGGTTTTCTTAGATAAGGTTGTCCAGTAATCCAAACACTCACAAAGTTGGTACTTGAGAACATAGCATTAAGGTGATTAAAATGGATGTTAGCATTAATGTCTAAGCTGTGATAGTTCTCAGAGAGGAGCATTCAGAACCAGAGCAGAAGGCTGGGACTGGGATGGAGATATCTTCCTCCCTGGGCTGCCAAAAGGGGTTTAATTTAGGGTGGTTAAAGACAGTGATCCAGTTCCTATGAGCATCACAGCAACAACACCAAGGTTAAGGTAGGTGCATTTCATTTTGTTCTGATTTTAACAGAGAGGCTGAAGACTAAAACAGTCCTGGGCTTGTAGCCCAGCTCTGTGTTGCCCTTTGGCCAAGGGAAATTTGAGGTGTGCTGACCAGGAAGCCTCCACTGCTATTGCTGCCTGTTTAAATTGGTGTCACCCGATGCTGAGGGAAGCAGAGCTGCAGGAAACCAGCAGTTAATTGATGTTGAGCTGTTCCTTCTTTCCTTGGCCTGTAACCATTGCCCATCTCTCTCTCTCTCTCTCTCTCAATCTCGCTCCCTCCTGTGGTGCTCGGATGGCAGAGCGGCGAGGGCTTTTGGGGAGTACCTGTCCCAGAACCACCCCGAGGGTAGAAACGGCTCAGGTAAGAACTGCCATGCCTTGCTGATGCTGCATGCACCTCTTTATCCATAGGCCTGAAATGCAAGTGCATTTGTGTATCAGAAAGGGTCAGTGTGAGAGCTCAGCAGCAGAGAGGCAGCAGGAGTCACCCTCTAGGCCTCTGAAGCCCTTGAGGAAAGGCAGCTTGGTGACACAAGGGTGGGGTGGGCTGTGGGAACAAGGGCAGCTGCAGTGGACAAGTGCCCTGGCACAAATTCACCCCTAGAGCTGACATCCTTGGAAGAGGTTTCAGCTGGGAAGTGAAAGACAGCACTGCACAAGGCTTCTGCTCTGCTTTGTCACCCTTAGGTCTTGCTTTCCCTGGGGAATAAACAAAAGGTGAGTGCCAGTCACTGGCTGATGTGCAGCAAAAATCTTCTGTGCTGGCAAAGGTAACAGGTGGATTTATCCCCAGTGTTTGCTTCAACAGGAGGTGAGGTGAGATTTGCCTTCTCTGGTTGAGCAGATCAGCATGGGAAGTTTTTAGATGCAGTTACTGTCCCTGTCAGCTCCTGGTGAGTTCTGCTTGGTGGGCAAGAGAGCACAAGAGAAACTCACTTGACCTCTAAGGAGGCTGTGTCTTCTCTGTGAGGGAAGAAAACATTTTTGCACACAATAAATCCAAACAAAACACATAGAAAATCCTGTGTGACCAAGGAGGAGATGGTTCTGTGGTGTTGAACTGTCCTGCAGAGGATGAAGTTGTTAAATAGAGTGCAATGTAGAGTGATGTTATCCTTTTATGTAAACTCTTTAAGTGTTTTTAAACCTCTGCAAGCAGGAAATGCCTCTTGGTAAAAGAGCAAGCCCAACCTCACCAGTCTTTGCCAGCTAGCTGAGTGAGTCCCTGCCTTTTTCTTGGATCTCTTCTGATGACCTTCAAGTTGTCCTTGGCTGAGTTGTGCTCACTCTGTGAGTGGAGGGGCTTTGAAACAATGTGCTGCAGCTTTCTGTGGCTGGTTTTTTGTTTCAGGTGTGAGAAACTGGACACATTACTTAAAATATTTGGTGTGAGAACAACCCATGGTGGTAGGGAAAGGCTGGGGTTTAATGCAGCTGAGGTGAAGCCTCTGTGAGACAGAGGGAAGGGAGGGGTTGGGCAGAGAGTGCAGAGACAGGCTGGGCAAGTCTGAGGAGGCTTCCCAGAATGGCCAAAGCATCCTTTATCTTGGCCATTTTTGCAGCTGCTTGTCAGCTGGAGTCCTTGCTGGTCCTCTTCTGCAGTCCTCCACCTCAGATCCCAATGGGGAGAAGCAGTTTTCCTGCTTGCACTCAGACCAGGTAGAGAATCTCTGATGAGGATGAGGGGAAATTGCATATCTGTTCAGGGGCATGAGACTTGGGGAAGCCTGGTCAGAGCCAAGGAGAAGGAGCCTCTCTGATGTGCACTTCCAAAGCTGTTGTTTTACTCAGAGGTGCTCCTAGTTGCTCGTTCCTCTCTCTGACTGTAGACAAGGAGACTATGGAAATGGAGCTGGTGGTGGAAAATGAGCTGCTGTTGGGCTGCCCAGACCAGTCCTTATGTGTTTGTAACATATCTGTAAGCTCTCCAGGGAAGCCTCCTCATACCACCTGCCCCCTTGGTGTTTAAGGCTGGAGATCATATTTGAATCCAAGCAGATTTAGTCACTTCAGATGTGAATCAAGCACCAAGAGGTACACATGGATCTACCACAGTCCTTGTGAGGTCCTTAGTATTGACTTGGAAACACAGACTGAGTGGTGTGGTTGATATGCCTGAGGGAAGGCATCCATCCAGAGTGACCTGGACAAGCTCAAGAAATTGGCCTCATGAGGTGCAACAAGGACAAGAACAAGTCCTGCACCTGGGTTGAGGCAATCCCTGTAACAATCCAGGCTGGGGGATGGAGAGCAGCCCTGAGGAGACAGATTTGGGGGTGCTGGTGGGTGAACAGCTGGACATGAGCTGGCAATGTGTGCTCACAGCCCAGAAGCCAACAGTGTTCTGGGCTCATCCCCAGCAGCATGGCCAGCAGGGCAGGGAGGGGATTCTGCCTCTGCTCTGCTCTGGGGAGACCTCTCGAGTCCTCAGCACAGGAGAGACATGGACCTGGTGGAGTGAGTCCAGAGGAGGCCACAACAAAGATCCAAGGGCTGGAAGCTCTCTGCTGTGAGAGAGTTGGGGTTGTTGAGTCTGGAAAAGGCTCCAGGGAGACCCTCCTGCAGTCTCCCAGTACTTAAAGGAGTCTGTAAGAATGCTGGGGGGAGGCTTTTTGGCAGGGCCTGTTTTGACAGGACAAGGGGTGATGGCTTTAAACTAAAGCAGGGGACGTAGACTAGAGAGAAGGAAGAAATTCTTCACAGTGAGGGTGGTGAGAGCCTGTCCCAGGTTGCCCAGAGAGGTGGGAGATGTCCCATCCCTGGAACCATCCCAGGTCAGGTTGTCTGGGTCTCTGAGCAACCTGCTCTAGTTGGAGATGTCCCTGCTGATTGCAGGGGGTTGGTCTAGATGAGTTTTACAGTTCCTT
This sequence comes from Galbula dea, assembly GCA_013399015.1. Taxonomy (NCBI): domain Eukaryota; kingdom Metazoa; phylum Chordata; class Aves; order Piciformes; family Galbulidae; genus Galbula; species Galbula dea. Next base: position 1,120,258 of record VWZX01010910.1, on the reverse strand, counting down.
TCCAACCCAAACCATTTTATGATTCTATGAAATGCATAAAGTTCCTTAGAAATTGCTCCACATGTTTATGGAAGAGTTAAAAAAAGAATCATCATTTTTAAGTCATTTTTGCAGTTCTGCAGTGTACAATTCAACACAGTCTGTAACATTTCTTTATAAATAACCATTGTGGGAAGGTTGCTATCCTATAAAAGTGTTGTATGGAGAAAACTTGGCTCCCTTTTGTTCATCCCAGTAGTCCAATAATTTCCTTCCTGCAGAAATCCTGTGTATCTCAGTATGGCTTTGGCAAGTTTCTGAAGGCTTCACCTTTGGCTCAGCAGAGTGTAAGCTGTGTGATTAGCTTTTTTCATCCAGTGACCCCAGTGAAACAAATGGAGGAGCTCTTCCACATAAGCTGGGGGGGTTCCACATCCATAGAGTTACCTGGATCTCTGCCTCAAGTCATCAGTGTGGCTGCAGAGAGCAGGGAGAGGCAGGGTTAGGGCTCTATGATCTCACTGGTATCCTGTAGTGAAATTCCTGCTTGCCTGTGTTGGTGGCTTAGGGCCAGAAAGCTCAGCACCCTGGAGAACTGAGTCCTCAGTGCAGGTGTGTCTCTGTTCATAGCCCTCTGGCCTTGCACCACGAGTCTTCACCCCATGGCATAGGTCTGCTTTCCACTGTAGTAACCCTCTCTGTGTAGGTGGATGTTCCTTGTGCTGCCAGCAGGCTGCAGCTGGGATTAAGGCTGTAGCCCAGATGTGAATGGAAGGAGGCAGGCCTTGGCCTCAGTTGTTTGTAGTGCAGAGAAAAAAGGTTTAAAGTCCCTGATGAATGTGGTCAGGGAAAAGAGTTGTGATCTTTGAGGAGCAGGAAGGTGGCAGAGCTGGTGGTGCAAGGGAAGGGCAGGCTCCTCCTCTTCTGCAGATGCAGGAGCTATAACCCTCCTCTCTCCCTGTGGAGAACAATCCTCATGCAGATTATGAGGTGGCTGTGAATCTTTGGGATGCCAGTTCTTCTGCTGCTTTACCTGCTAATTCAGCTCCTCAGCAGGGCTGGAGCTCTGTCAGTCCCCAGGCAGGCACAGGAGAGCCACCATCTGCATGGAGATGCCAGGTGGGCAGAGACTTCCCCAACTTACTCCATTTCTGCTGCACTTTGGTCTCTGAGGAGTCACCCATTTTGGTTTGACTTTTTTCTCTCTCTTCAGAGTGCCTTAGCTCCAAGGAAGGGAGATGGTGTAAGCAGCTCATGAACCCACCTCTTACTTCCACATCCACAGCTCATCAGGGAGCTTTTCCTTTGGTGGTAACTTTTACACCCCAGAGTCTATTTGTGGTGGCTCCTCTGGAGAGCTTTGTTGTGTATGTGTGTGGCAGAATGGCTTTGAGGAACTGGGGAGTGGTAATGAGGAGCTACAGAGGGATTGTTTATCAGCAGGCTGGGCCAGTTGCCATGGCTGAGGGTTTGGGTGAGGGTGAGTTATCTGCAAGGCACTCTTTACCTTCTGTTTTAAATCAACCTGCAGTCTGTCTGTGCTCTGCTTCCTTCACTGAGGCAGTGGGTGTGGACTTGGACATCAGCAGGAGGTGGAGAGGATTGCAGGGTACTGCAGGATGTACCTGGAGTGAGAAGAAGGTGAGGGGGAGTATTTATTGTTGGTTATAATTTCTGATTCTTCCTGCTGTGAGGCCTGAGAACTTTGTGGCTCAGACATTCTGTGACTGTCCCTGTGCAACTCTTTGGTGTCTTGCTCTGAAGGAGGTTTTCCCAGGGGCTGGGGAGGGACATTTACCTCTCCTCTACCACTGGGTTTAGAGTGCACTGACCATGCCCTCTGAGGTTACAGCAGGGATGATGGCAATACAACTTTTTCTTCCCTTTGCTTCCCTTTTGGAACAGGGCAGCTGCCTGGTGACAGGGCATGAGCTGCTGGCAGGGGATAAGGAGATGGAAAAAAGGGAGAGTTGGACTCTGCTGCAGCTGCCAAAACACAGACCTGTTAAGGGAGCTGGTGCTGAGGTGGTACTGCATCTCCTGCTCCCTTCCTGCCTCTGTTCATTGCTGGCTTATTGATGCAGGCTGAAGGTCTGGGAAGGTTCCCAAGAAGAGCAGTCTCCCATGTTCAGCATTCATTCTGACTGCAGGGCTGTTGCCAGAGTCCTTGCTGACTCTTACAGCTTTCTGGTACCTTCCATAGACTTTCCATCTTGTCTGTGGCATGGCTTAAGTGTAGGAGTGAGTGTCTCTTAGGGCAGACCTAGAAGACAGAGAGGGAAAAGGATTGAAATGTTGTGAAAGGGAAGTGTAAAGAGTTTGCAGAGAGCAAAACCTAGAAGTAAGAAGTAATCACTCAGTGTCTTACCAGAGCTCATGGGATAAGGAGTTTTGGACATTCTCAGAGTCTCCTTCTCCCATCTGAGAGATCCCACACTTGGATGCTGCTTGAGATGTCTTTATCTCCATGTTCTGGAGCCATGAGGTGAAAAGGATACTGAGGGCATGGGGTTGTGACAGCAAGCAGAGCATTTGAGAAACCTCCTGTCTGGGGAAGCAGTGATGCATCCTGGTGGGATGGGCTTCAGACACAAGGATCCTTTGCTGAGGAAAGGAAGGGAGCTGTGCTGGGCTTTTCCTGGTACTCTTTTCTCAGCAGCTGGGTTATGGGGAGGGCAGCTCCTGCTGCTGGAGTGCTGGGGCTGTTGCTGAAGGATGACGTGCCTGCTGCAGGCTGGCTGCTCTGCCCAAACTGTGTGTGAAAGGCTCTGGGAGCAGGAGATGGGGAAGGATCCCAGCAAGTAGAAGGTGCTGCAGAGATGATGGACCTTGGGCCAGAGCTGCCTAGCAGGTCACGACCCAAGTTTGCTGTAGTTGTTGCAAAACCAGCATGTCTACTCTGAGTGGTTTGCATCAGGACAAACCAAAGGGGTAGTTACCTGGACCTGGAAGAAGTTTCTTTTTAAGCTCAGAAGTCATCTTCACTTCTTTCCTTTGTTCTTGCATGATGTTTCAGCCATCAGTGAAAACTGAGTGTGTAAGGAGAACAGGGCACTTGGGAGCTTCCCTAGGCCAAATAGCAGTGGGTAGTGGTGGCACAAGAAGAACATTTGCTGAGGCTACAGTGCCTCATACTGCACCAAAGCAACCACTTGTGTTTGCACCTTGGCCTTCTGCTGCTTCAGAAGGGAGGGTGTGAGTGCCTGTGGAGGTCAGCAGCCACGCAGCAGAGGAGATTCCTGACGTTGCCAGGAACTAACGTGGGGCTTGAGAAACTCCAGCGTTAGGCCTTGTAGGTGCTTCAGGCCAAGCAAGTGACCTGCATGCTGTGAAGCTGTGAAGCAAGGCTGCAGCTGTACAGTGCTCTGAGAGGACCCTTCAGTTGCCAGTGTTCAGACTGTGGAGCATGATTCAGGGTAAGCACCAAGTCTGCCTTTTTCTCTAGAGGATGTTTGTCCTGGCCCCTGGCTGGACCCCAGCTCTCTGGCTGTGTCCCTGTGCTGAGGTGATGTGCCTGGCCAGGAGGGATGGGAGTGACCTTTCTAGAAAGGAGCCTGTGCTCTGCAGGGGGTAGTAGGCAGCCTGAGTTCAGGGCAGAGCAGGGCTCTCTGAGGGCTTCAGGCTGCTTCCAGGACTGGCCAGCACAAGTATGGTGTGGGTGGATCCTAGAGCTTGCTGTGGACTGTCTTGTTTGCTTATAAACTGAATAAAAAAACCTAGGTCACAATGTTACCATGGAAATGCTGAAGGCCAGTGGTGGAGCTCTAGCTGCTTTGGGTCATGTGTCACACTAACAACTTCATCTATTCCCATTAATGTTACAAACCAGACTGAAAGGTTACTCATAGGAGGCACAATGTCATCTGCTTCTGCTGTTTGATTTCTAGGCCCATTTCAGTGCAGGAGACTAATTGGAACCATTTTGTCATAGTTAAGTGACCTTCTGCTTTCTCAGAGCATCCCCCAGTGAAGCAGCCCTTGCCTTGTCTCTGCCTTGGCAGGGAAGGATGAGATGTTCCTTCCCTGGGAGTGGGGGGCTCAGGCTGCCTGGAGAAGTCACCTTGGAACCCAGTCAGGCTTTGGGTGGTCCTGTGGTGAACATTGTCATGTCCTTCCCTCCCTTGGCTCTGAAGCTGAAATGCCACTGTGACCTTTCTTTAGTTGCTGTGTCTCTGGTTTATGTCCCTGCCTCCTGCTTGGAGCTTTTGAACAAATTCCCTGGATTTTACCATGCCTATTTTTACTCCTTTCCCAAGCAGCCCTGGAGGTCAGCTGCCAGCCTGTCCCTGGGGGCAGGAGCCCTGTGCTGGCAGGGTCAGGCTGTGGTATGTGGGGGTGGGAAGGGCAGAGCTGCCGTGGGAGGGAGCTTTGCCTTACGGCTCTGGTGCATGCTTAGAGAGGGAGCAGAGGAGGACAGGAGCTGATAGCCTCTTAGCACACCTGAGGGGCAGTGGCAGGTATCTGGGAGGTCTCAGAACTGAAACTGCTGAGCTGTGCTGTTGGAAAAGATGTTACTGTCTTTGCAGTGCCCTAGGCTTTAGCCAGTGCCCCCCCTGCCCTCATTAAGGAGGAGCCTGTGCTCCTACTGGTGTGAATAAAAAACCCACCTTAACTTCATTCCTACTACTGCAAGCAATGCTGCCAGTCCACGCTCTGCAAACCTCAAATCTTTCTGTACACCTTCAGTGCCTGAGAGAGTTCTGTCATTTAAAGCTGTAGCATAAACAGCAGGTCCAGAGAGACTCAGCTGAGGTGGAGCAGGGAAGAGAGAACTCTTTCTCTGAAATTTATTTTTCTGAGGTGACAGATGGGTTTTTTAACAGAGTTTGTCTGGATTCCCCTTTGCCACTTTGCTTCTGATGCTGGAGCTGAGGTTTTTAAATCTAAGGTGCTCTAATCATCACTTTGGCTGCTAAATACAGGAATAAATTCAGGACTGTTTTCTTTTAAGTTTCTGTCTATGCCTCGTGGCTCTGTTCTGCCTTGATTTATAAAGTTCTCATCCTATGGGGTTACAAGGCAGCCTGCATCAGAGAGGAGTTGGGCTTGGTGAGTCCCTCCACTGTTGTGAATGAGCATCAGACAGCTGAGGCTTAGCCCAGCACATCACCTCCTCTTGAGAAGCATGGCAGCAAAAGAAAATGGGCAGGTTCTTTAACAGTTAGTTACCTGGGTCAGGTTAGAGTTACTAAATGAGAGAGGATCTGTTGTAAATATCCAGTAGTAAGAGGTGCCTAATTATCAGGAACTGCATGTACTGAGAGTGTGGATTCTTTCTTTCCCAAGATACCACAAATTAACCACTACAGATTATCACTGCTGGTGGTGCTTATGGTTTTGGTGACACACATGCCCTAATGACTGTGTTGGGCTGTGCTGCAGGGAAGGTGAAAAAAAGAAATACCAGGGAGGAGAAGTGAAGCCAAAGAGACATGTTCAAGTAAATAAGAGGAGGGGTGAGAAGGTGATTGGCACTTGGGACTGGAGTGTTGAGCCCCTGGCTCAGGTCAGGCTGTTAGAGTCATAGAATGGTTTGGGTTGGAAGGAACCTTGAAGAGCATCTAGTCCCCTGCAGTCAGCAGGGACATCCCCAACTAGAGCAGGTTGCTCAGAGCCCCAGACAACCTGACCTGGGATGGTTCCAGGGATGGGACATCTCCCACCCTTCAGGGGAACTTGGGACAGGCTCTCACCACCCTCACTGTGAAGAATTTCTTCCTTCTGTCTAGTCTGCATCTCCTGTTTTAGTTTAAAGCCATCACCCCTTGTCCTGTCAAAACAGGCCCTGCCAAAAAGCCTCCCCCCAGCATTCTTACAGACTCCTTTAAGTACTGGGAGACTGCAGGAAGGTCTGCCTGGAGCCTTCTCTTCTCCAGACTGAACAGCCTCAAGTCTCTCAGCCTGGCCTCACAGCAGAGGAGTTCCAGCCCTCAGATCATTTTTGTGGCCTACTCTTGACCCACTCAACTTAGCCCAAGTGGACAGGCAAGTGAAGAACACCTGATTTTGACATTTCTATTGCCAATAGATCTGCAGGTTTAAATATACAATAGGTCCTCTTCCCTTCACCATGCTATTAAGTATCCCAGGCACAATCAATCCAGGTAGAGCACAAATCTAGATGAAAAGAAATCTGTGAGGAACCTCATTTGTCTGCTCCAAGGTAGCTTTGCAGCTGTGTGAGACACAAGTGTTGCTGATGAAAGCAAGTGGGAAAGCAAAGTTGTTAGCAGGTCAGCTGATGGGAGTGGCAGGAGAGAAGAGCTTGGTGCCAGGCTCCCCCAGTCACACTGTCCTGGACTGCCGTGGCAGCTTGCTGGAGCAGCTGCTTGTGGGAGAGGTGGCAAGAGCAATGTGAAAATGAAATGAAGCAGAGCAGCAGTAACCAGGCAGAGGGTGTGAACAGCAGCCTGCTCCAGCAAGGCAATTCCAGTTACTGCTGAAGTCCTCTGTTCCTGTTTCCTGGTTCTCTTCACTGAACATCCTGTGGCTCAGATTTAATTCAGCATCAATTTCTGGACCAGCTTGACTTCTTTCCTAGCAGAAGCAAACTATGCACCTAAAATGGCATGGTGGAAGCAGGAGCAGTGCTTTGGCACCTGATTCCAGCTCACTGCAAGCACAGACAGGGGAAACAGTCACTGGTTAACATCCTGGGGCTGCTGGTGTATGTGAACATGTGTGTGTGTGTGTGGATGCTAGCACAGACTTGCTCCCTGAAGTGGTGCAGGTTCATTTCTAGAAGCCAATACTTCATTATGATGCAGGTTTGAATCTCCCTTCCTTCCACACTGATATCTGCTTAAAGTGGATAAATATTAGGTATTAGTGTGGTGGCAGAGCAGGGAAACTCCTGGATAAGTACAACTGAAAATACCTTGAGTAAGGGGCAGGTAAGGTAGGAAGAAAGGATTGTGCCTGCATTGTGCATGCTAGATCAGACAGTGGCTTGTGCCAAATATATCTGATCAGGAATTAGAACTGTGAGTTCAGGAGAAAATTGATTCTCACCTGAAACCAGTCATGTCCCACTTACATGTCTGTAATTGCTATGGCTCTGAGCACACCTCAGTGCTTATACAACAGAGACTGGACCTGGTCTCTCTGCACTTCATCATTCACAGTATTCACAATCATCAGCATTTCCAGGCACACTGTACTTTGGGCACTTTATCTTTCCATTTACCCACAGATAGCAGAGCTCAGAAATTCTCAGCTCTCTGAGCTGCAGTGCTGTGGGTAAAGGAGCACAGTCCTGGGTGCTTGCTCTGCTGAGGCTGTCTGTCTTCCCTAGAAGTGTTCAGTTCAGGAGGAGCAGGGGCAGCTGTCAGCCACTGTTCTGTGGTGTCCTTGTGCCCACTCAGATTAGTAAGTCTGACAAGTTGAGCTGAGCACTTGGAACTGGCCTTTGGTTTTAATTTAAAAGATGGTGGGTTTGGCACTGTTAGCCTGCACAGATCTTGGCAGAGCTTGAGTGGTGTTTTCCCAAGACATACCCACTCTGGAACACAATTAGCCTTGGAACTGGAGAGATTCTGAGTTGCAGGAGAACAGATGTGGTGGTCTGCTGCCTCTTGAGGGGTGGAGAGACTTTGGAGCCTATGAACACTTTCTGCACTGGTTGGTCTGTGACACTGTATCCTGCAGCTGGTAGGACCTAGGGCAGGCTGTTGAATGACAGCTGCTGGAGCAGCTACTTCCACTGAAATGGCTTGCAAAGGTTCTGGTGATGGCCCTTGTCCATCAAGCTCTCCTTCTGGAGGAGATGCAGATGTCCATGCTGTCTCTGTGCAGGAGACCATGGGTGAAGCAGACCACTTCCTGCCTCTTGTATTTTACCTTAACAGTGTCAGTGAGGTGCTTGACTTCTCACTACAGTTAGGCATGCACTTTGGAGTCTGTGTGCAGTCTGGAAAGACAGCATCAGCTGTAGATTCAGGAGCTACAGCTCTGTCTTTAGGACTTCCACCTCCTGGTCAGCTCAAGGAGTCACACGGCTGCCAGCTACAGTATTTGGAGACTCTGAGGCCTTACTAGGAGACAGATGAAATGAACCTGAGTTGTGTCAAGCCTGAGCAGTCCTGGCAGTCACTTGTTGAGCAGGGTGGCCAGAGATGTATTTATTGCCTAGTAATGCTGGAGGAAGTTGCATCTCGAGCAGAAGAAGGAGTGACACACTGTACCAGTACCAGGGCAGAAAAGCACTCCACTGGAAGCAGAATGCATGCAGCAGCAGTGAAAGGTCCCTGCTGCACACACACATCAGAGTTCTCCTAAGATGGGTCTCTTTCTCCTTCATGGCCAGCTACCAGGTAGCCAAGCCTCAGCTTGTTGCCGAGTTTTTCCATGTCATGACTTATTAGCTTAACGAAAATATTCATTAAATATCTAAGGCCTTGGTTTTCTTTCTGCCTCTGTGCTGCTGTCTGTGCTGGACACTAATGGCTTTATTTTTGCTGGGGTAGTAGTCAGATGAATAATGCATTCCCTGCCGAGTCTTTTTAATGGTCCCTTAGCTGCTTCCCATCAGAAGGGAAGTCTAAGAGGCAATTAACAGCCACTTGAGAAAGGATTAGCAGGTGGGTGGGAGCATGTTGGGTTCATGCATGGGATTGCCATGGAAATGCTGAGATTTCCTGGCATTTCATCCCCTGTGTGGGCTCTAAAGATAGATGCACTATCCTCTCCTTTCGATCTTCCTAAAGGGAGTGGCCGTTTTCCCTCAGGACAGCTTCCTCAGGCTGTGTCCTCACCATCTGCCTGCACCAGGGCTGCTGGATGCAGGGTCACAGCTGTCAGCTGGAGTCCTTTGGTGTTTCTTTTCATGTCAAGACAACTGGCTGAAAGTCAGGGGGGGGAAAAAACCCCAAACCCTGCTGGCTAATCCCTTTCCCTTAGATCTCAAAATTAATAACCTGCTGCACTGAATGCTCAGAGTTTGTCACTTTTTAGAGGGGTCAGTGCTGGTCCTTTGACCGGCTCAGTAGCCCTTGTGTGGCCAAACCTCCTGAAGCAGACAAGACTGTGTGGCTGAACAGGGAATATTTGGCACATGAGCATTTACAGGCTGTTGCCTCTCATTTCAGTACCAGCTCTGGAGGTTTAGAAGGCTCTGGGTACAGGTTCAGCTGAAAAGGTTCCTGGGGAGCTTACCCAATGTCTTCCCCCTGCAGCTTCAGCTGCAGGGGGAAGACATTGGGTAAGCTCCCCAGGAACCTTTTCAGCTTGAACCTATGCATCTGGGGTGCTTTGGTTTTAAGGGGATGCTGCCCTTTTGTTTCAGATCACCTGCTAGCAGACTCCTACATCGGCCAGGAGGACTCCCCTGAGATGCAGCAGGCACAGAACAAGCGCCGGCTCTCCCTCATCTCAGACGGCAAGTTCGAAAGGAGCTTCTCCGAGGAGCAGGCAGAGAAGATGCCAAGTGAGGGTCCCAAACCCCGAGTCTACACCATCTCTGGCGAGAGGCCGATGCTTTCGGAGCAGGAGAACGAGAGCATGGAGCTGGTGGTGATGAAGGGAGCTGCCCCAGACGAATGCCGGCACAGCGCCGGGGGCTCGCATGGTGTCGGAAGGCATTGCAAGGCTTGGCCTGGTAGCCGGCAGGGCTCCAAGGAGTGTCCTAGCTGCTCCCGCCTGGCTGCTCCTTCCCAGCACTCCTTTGAGCTGGAACAGCAGCAGTCTGGAGACGCTGGGTGGCACAGGAAGAGGCTGGAGAGGATGTACAGTGTGGATCGAGTGTCTGGTAAGTCAGGGTGGCTGCTGGGTGCTGTAGGATGCAGAGGGATTCCTCGGCACAGGGGTGAGGGGTGAGAGCCTCCTCCTTTCAGCATGGAGCTGTCATTGCGGTGGGCCTCGAGTAGTTCCCCTTTGGCACCTTGCTGGTACCTTGCACCAGCACTTGGGGAAAGGGAGTGTCAAAAAGGGAGTTTAAAATAAGCTGAGCTCAGTCAGCTTGTCCAAGCTCCATTGTCTCTGCTGCTAGCTTGACAGCAGCAGACGTCCTGGGTGGATTTCATGCCAGTTTCATGTAGCTTGGTGAGGATGGTCTCTGTGGGCTTCCTTTCTGCTGAAGAAACAGCAAGAGAGCAGTGGCTGTGTCAAAGCACCCAGGTTTATGCTCATCCAGGAGGCAGTTCAGAGCAGGACCTTCTCTCCTGTGCCTCTGGGGCTCAGGCAGGTGAAACCTTTGTGAAGATTTGCTCAGCTCAGCTCAACTGTTCTGTACTTCGATGTGTCCCTAAAATGCTCATCTCCATGGCTGGAAGCTGTTCAGTAAGATCCCTCCCATAGTGCTGCCTCACCATCTTTCCATAAGGACTTGCAGCTAACACAGCACTGGGCTGTCTTCCCTCTTCACTGTCCATTTGCTCAATGTTTTCAGGGAATAGTGCTTGTGATTATTCAATTACATTACAAATTTCCTGATTGTCTTTAAAAACTTAGCTATTCATCAAACCTGTCACAATCAATGCACTTTGAATTACAAGGTAGTACACAGTCCATCTTTGCCTGTCAGCTCTCTATGTGGCTGGCAAAGAATCTGACCTAATTTGTCTGATTGATTTATTTATTTGAAAAACACACATCAAGGCTTTTGTAGCTGAGTGACCAGCCAGGAAAAGTCAAGGTTTTCTCCTTGAAAATAAATGGAATGTAAAGACTGTGGAGATCAAACTGTACAGCTGTCCTGGGTTCATTTTCTAGTTAGTATTCTAGTAAATATCATTTCCTTTGGATAAAATCACAGAAGGTTGGGTTCTGGACCATATTTTCATTCCTAGATGCTTGAAATTCTATGAGTATGTTAATACAGGAACCAATATTAAAGAATAATGATTTGAAAAGAATTGCTTATCAAGTGTGCAGAACACCTGCAGTCCTGCTGATTCCTCTGCATAGATTGTAAGCATTGTTTCTCTGTTCTCTCTAATTTTGGGGCTTCACAGCAGACACTACCTGTGCAAGTTTAGACTTTATTATGTTTATTGCTTAAGTGCAAGATGATTTCCTGTGTGGAAATCTTTTATTGTTTTAGGATCATATGTGATTTACCTGCTAGAAGATGGCTCTGCACATGATGACACAGCCAGAAAGCTTGTGTGGAGATAGAAGAAAGCCATTTCAGCCCCAGCCTTTCAGGAAAGGACACTGTCTCCCACAGCATCCTTGCAGCTAAACTGAGGAAATGTGGTCTGGCTGATTGGGTAGTGAGGTGGATTGTGAACTGGTTGAAGGACACAAGCCAGAGAGTTGTGGTCAATGGGATGGAGTGTAGTTGGAGGCCTGTGTCTGGTGGAGTCCCTCAGGGGTCAGTACTGGGACCAGTGCTTTTCAATCTATTCATGAATGACCTGGCTGAGGGAACAGAGTGCACTGTCAGCAAGTTTGCTGATGACACTAAACTGAGTGGAGTGGCTGGCACACCAGAGGGTTGTGCTGCCATTCAGAGAGACTTAGAGAGGCTGGAGAGTTGGGCAGGGAGACATTGAATGGAATTCAACAAGGGCAAGTGTGGAGTTTTGCACCTGGGAAAGACCAGCCCCATGGATGAGTATAAGTTGGGGGCTGAGCTGTTGGAGAGCAGTGAAGGGGAAAGGGATCTGGGGGTCCTGGTGGATGGAAGGATGAGCATGAGCCAGCAGTGTGCTCTTGTGGCCAGGAGGCCAATGGGATTCTGGGGTGGATTAGAAGGGGTGTGGTTAGTAGGTCAAGAGAGGTTCTTCTCCCCCTTTACTCTACCCTGGTGAGGCCACATCTGGAATATTGTGTCCAGTTCTGGGCCCCTCAGTTGAAGAAGGATAGGGAACTGCTGGAAAGAGTCCAGCACAGAGCCACCAAGGTGCTGAAGGGGCTGGAACATCTTCCTGAGGAGGAAAGGCTGAGGGAGCTGGGTCTCTTCAGCTTGGAGAAGAGGAGGCTAAGGGGTGACCTCATCTATGCTTTTAAATATGTGAAGGGTGTGTGTCAGGAGGATGGGGTCAGGCTCTTCTCAGTGGAGCCCACTGACAGGACAAGAGGAGATTTGCTGCTCTGAAAATACAGAACCACAGAATCATTAAGGTTGGAAGAGATCCCTAAGTTCATGAAGTCCAGCAGTCAACCTACCACCACCATGCCACTGAACCACGTCCCTAACTACCACATCTACACACTTTTTAACCCCCTCCAGGGATGGTGACTCCCCCACTGCCCTGGGCAGCCTGGGCCAATGCCTGACCACTCTTTCAGGGAAGATATTGTTCCTGATGTCCAACCTGAACCTCCCGTGGTGCAACTTGAGGCCATTTCCTCTTGTCCTCTTACTGGTAACCCAAGATGAAGTTCTTACTTAAATGGGAACGAAGTGGCCAGCACTGAACTTGCAGATGCTTCCAGGAGTATTTCATGTCTGCTAGGAGCAGGCAGCAGCTACACTCAGTGATTGTCCCAAGCTTTGCCTCTGAGAGCAAATGCCATTAGAGCAGTGGCATCAGGGAAGGAAACTTTTCTTGGCTTGGCCTCCTTTGTGCTCTCTATCCAAGCACTGTTGCTTAGAGAAGAGCTTGTGGAAGGTTGCAGGCAGTGTTTCTTGGAATGCCCTTCACACATGGCTAGCAGAGATGAACAGAGGCAAGAGAGAGAGATTCATTTCCCCAGAGGTTCACTTCACAGTTCTGCTTCCTCTGTTTGGATTTACATGAGACATTGCTGCTGCAAACCAGCACTCATGGCAGTTAGGCCAGGTTGGCACAATTTAATATGGATTTTTATCCTGAGTTTATGATGCCTAACACCATTCCAAAGAGGCACAAGCTCTCATCTCCTCTGCTGCTCCCACCATCTGTTACAGACACATCCACTCATGGACAGAGGTGCTGAGGTTTGCAAGCAGTGTGGCAAGAGGCTGGAGATGCTGAAGGTGGTGGTGGAGGTGTTGTGTTCCTCCAGTCTTACCCAGGCCTGTGTTTCTGTGACTGTTTCATCACAGTTGGTGGTAACAAGCAAGGAGAACAAGATGCTCTGCCTGGCCAAAAAGGAGTGTGCTGCCTGCTCCTGGAAGTGCAATAGCCATGCTTAAAATCTGAATTTGAATTAGCTGGATGAGCTCTGGAGCTGAGCTGTGCTCCCTGGTCCCCAGCTGTGTACTGCTCTGCTCCTGTTCTACCTCTGGCTGGGAAGGAGCCATCTCTGAAGGGTTGCAGGTTGTTTATTCTCCATGGGGTGCTGCAGGTAGGGGAGTGACTCCTGTCTGTCAGAAAAGGAGAGGAGGCTTCCAGCCATTGCCCAGGCAAAGCCTCCTAAGGATGTTAGCTGTTGTTCATAAGCTCTGCCTTGAATCTAAGGTAGTGGCTTAGAAGCTGTAAAATCTGAAGAGGATGGCAGTACTCTGAGATGAAGTCTGTACAGAATTGCTGGCTAAAAAGGAATCCATACAACTTCTCCTTCACCACTTCTGTGGGTTTGAGTCTTCAAACAAGTAATTCATTTCCAGTCTGAGCTGTTCTGCATTTCTTCCCTGGTTTTGGGGGAGAGCAGACATAGGAACTTCAGACTAAGTATTTAGCTTACTAGAATGCAGTTTTCATTTAACATGTGTGTATTTCCTTAGGGTGCTTTTTTACAAGGCTTGGCAGGAACTGTTGGAGTGTCTGGTACAGCTTTCAAGATGATTTCTTGGAAGCTTCCCTGCAAAGGCAGCCTCTCCACTTGCATTTAACATTTGCTTTTTTTTTTTGCATCTGTAATTGCAGCCACTTTTTGTACTTCCAGGGAACAGCAGGGCCAGCCTGTAGTAGATGATGATCTGTACAAACATCTGGTGAGGTCTGTGGTCTGCAGGAGTTCTGTCTGCAGTAGGCAGGCAGGGTGGGGTTGGGTTTTGGCCAAGGAAAGGGAATACAGAACATACTCTGGCAGTGCCAGGGTGTTAGTGCCTCAGGTACTGAAGATGCTAAGGATCCTAAAGCTTGAATGAGTGAGGCAAGACTCACACTCAGCAGCCTGTGGCAAGGCATGAAACAAGATAGCCACACATTTGGAGTGAAGCAAAATGGAAAATCAGGCAGACCCAAATGCCAGGGATTCAGTGCACTGAGACAGAATCACAGAGTCATTGAAGCTGGAAAAGATCATCAAGTCCAACCACCAACCCAACACCCCCATGCCACTAAACTGTTACCAACTGCCACATCTCCATGTGTTTTTGAACCCCTCCAGGGATGGTGACTCCCCCACTGCCCTGGGCAGCCTGGGCCAGTGCCTGACAGCTCTTTCAGGGAAGAAATTGTTCCTAATATCCAACCTGAGCCTCCCCTGGTGCAACTTGAGGCCATTTCCTCTTGTCCTATTGCTGGTTACCTGGCAGAAGAGACTGACCCCAGCTACCTTTCATGTATTTGTGGGGAATGATGAGGTCTACAAGCAAAAGTAATAAGATCTCATGTCTTGCATGAGTGGATTTTCATACACCTTTGATTTCCTGCATGAGTGACTCCAGCCTGAGAGTTCTCCATGGGACCTGCTTCTTGGTCAGGTTCTGGTCACCACCATCCCACACACATAATTAGTGATTTATTTTGCTGCCTGCTTTTCTACCTAGTGGTCATTAGGTGAAGATGGTGTGGTGTCCTGAGGCAGAAGGATTAGGAAATAACCTGCAGTTGGCTCAGGTAGGGCAGTTTACAAACACAGGGGCCCAAATGAGCACAGGTTGTATTGCTGCTGTGCTCTTTGACTGCTAGAACCAGAAAGACTGATGCAGTCTGGGTCATGAGGGGGAGGTGAGTGAGGGGTTCAGTGAGTTTCAACAGTAGAAAGAGCTGTCTCAGGTTTACAGTTCTGAGGAGAGGAAGATGAATGCTTTTTGTTTTCCAGGAGAGGCTGGATGGAAAGAACTGGATGAAAGGGGCATTTCAAATGAATGCTACCAAGGAACAGGCAGAGGCTGGAAATGCTTCTAATGAACAATCTTTGCCCTGTTTTTCCTTTGTGTTTATATGTTTCTTCTGTAATTCCTGGATTATTCTAATCTTCCACATTTAGGGTAGAGCTTTCATTCTTCATTTAGTAGCCTGGTAGAGAGGCTTAGCACAGATTGACAAAACATTCAGTGACAGTGTGCATATAGATAGACTCATGGAATGCTTTGGGTTAGAAGAGACCCTTAAAGCTCATTTAGTGCAACCTCCCTGCAGTCAGCAGGGACACCTTCAACTAGAACAGGTTGCTCAGAGCCCCAAACAACCTGACCTGGAATGGTTCCAGGGATGGGACATGTCCCACCTCTCTGGGCAGCCTGGGCCAGTCTCATCACCCTCAGTGTAACACATTTCTTCCTTCTGTCTAGTCTACCCTCATGTATATGAGGAGCATGAGATTGTCCAGGTTAGGACAGGGCAGGATGCTGAAGAAGAGTGCAATGAGAAGGACTTTGGCAAGTCTAGCTGTCTGAGTGATGTCTGCTGCCAGATTCTCATGTTTTGCTCTCTCTCTTCCAGATGATGTCCCCATAAGAACCTGGTTCCCCAAGGAGAACCTCTTCAGCTTTCAGACTGCTACTACAACTATGCAAGCGTAAGTGAAGCTCCTGATGGAGCTGTTCCTGTCTCTCTGAAAGTTCACCCCCCACCCAGAGCTGTTATCTAGCCTGGAGCAAGGGAGTTGTGTGTTTGGCACTGCAGTCTGGGAGTGAGACAGGACTTTGTCTCTTGGTAATTTCTTCTTTGCCCTTGGGGTCTTTCTTCCTACTCCCACTTGTTGGGTTTTATCTTCTTTAACTCCTTGGGCCACCTGGCTCTTCTCTGCTCCTGTTGCTTTGTGTGTGACATTGTGCCCTGTCCCTGGCTGCCTCTGCAGTGGGGGAGGACCAGCTGAGACCCTCCACCACTTGCTTCTGCTGCAGCCACTGCCCCAAGGGAACATTATTCCAGGCTTGCCCTGCATCCATCACTTCAGAGGAGCTGGTCTCTCTAGGATGGGATGCTGCCCTACAGCTTCTGTGCTGGTCTGGTCATTTGGAGGTGTCAGTAAAGTCTCTGCAGAGTGTGAACAGATCTGAATCAGGAACAGCCTTCTGCTCCACACATCATGGAGGGTTTGGTGCCCCTGGTTGCTGTGTGTTAGCAGAAGGCAGGGAAGCTCTTTCTGGGTTGTAACCAGCTTGTCAGAAAATGCCATTTTCCTGCTTTCAAAGATTTCCTACCTGGCTGGCAAGCAGTGAGGGAAATGAGACACTGCTCTGTCTTCTGAGGCCCTTCTCCAGCCTTGTCACCTTTTTCCTGTGTCCTCCTTCCAATGTCTGTGTCACTCTCAGCTCTGCTGCTCTCTTTATTTCTCCTTGTCTGGTCTGGTGCCCTTTTGGTAACCTGTTTCTCTGCCATTTCTTCTTTCCATCATACCTTTCCCTTCCCAAATCCCCAAAGAGAAGCTGATTGTTGCTCCTGGGGATAACCCAGACTGGATCAGACCTGTGAGGACTGGTGCAGGGAGGGCTGAATCTGGTGTTGGGCAGGGGAATACCTGCTGAGACACTGGAAAGGATCTGCATCCCCCCAAAAACCACTTCTCTTTGTGCCCTTCCCCTCCAGCTCAGCTGGAGTTGTGACCCACCCTTCTGGCATTGTCCTGCTGCTGGTCACCTGGTGGTGAGATGCTAATCCCACCCTGAGAAGTGGGAGTGAGGAGTCTCTGGGGGCTTCTGCTCTCTCTGTATTGCCCTAGCACTGCTTCTCTTCCCTGACACCTCTGTCCCCAGGGCTTCTTTTCAGGGACTGTAAATGTGGTGTCATCTGGTGCCATCCCAGGTGGTTCCACTCCTGGGCACCAGGCTGGCAGGGCCTGAAGGCAGGTCTGAGGACAATCTGACAGACACTCACTTTGCTCTTTAACAATGTTGCCTGGTACCAGTGAATGTTTTACAGTCCTAATCTGGCACACAAGCCCTGCACAGAGTCAGCACACTGCCTTTGGGCCCCCCCTTTGCTGTCTGAAGTCATCTTTGCTGGGCACAAGGTTTCTTGCCAGGATAATGGCCCATGGCAGAGCTTGCAGAGCTTGAAGGCCAAAGTGAGGTTGGTTTGAGGAGTGGTGTCCTAAGGAAACCCTTGAGGAGCCCAGCTCCCAGGGGTAACATAGCTCCTTGGTTAACATGTCTGGAAATTCTGTGCTGCTTCTAGAAATTGAACAGAAACATCTCCAGAGGTGCAGGGCACCTCCCTAAGCTGCTCAGGGTGGCTCCTCCAGGTGCCTTTGTCCTCCTGGCCTGTGCTCTGTGGGTTTTCAGCCTGCCAGGTTTGCTTCTTTCATAGAGCAGACAGTGTGAGCTGCCTTCACAAGTCTTGCTCACTGTGGGAGAAGGTTTTCCTACTCCAGAAGCTCATGATGCCAAGCTCCTGTGGTGGCCTGCTGGGCCATGTTCAGCTGTTAGTTGTACTTCTGCATGTTTTCTGGGTCTACATGCCAGTCCAGGGAGGATTTAGCTTGATTAAGCAGCAGTCTCACCTCTGAGAAATACTTAATTTAAAAAGCAATTTCCTTCCACCTAACAAGAAATGTTCCTCTGGAGTGAGGATTCCCTCAGAGCACTGGCTGGGGCTGAGCACTAACCAATTCCTCTTCTCTCTCTCTTTCCCTGCATCTCCTGGGATCTCTAGCATCTCGTAAGTATAATCTGCATTGGTTTTATTTCCTTGTCTGTTGGTGTCCTGGATAAGCTCGTCCCCCTCCTCCCCCTCCTCCCCCTCNAAAAAAGCACAGATCCTTATCTTGAAAAGTATCAGAACTTTCTGAGAGACCTGAGATGTTTGAAAACTGGGAGGTGGCAACAAATTATCAAAACAACCTTTACAGGAAAAGATGAGAACAGTCCAAATTATATTTTAAGATCAAATCCTTCTCCTCCTCCTCCTCCTCCTCCTCCTCCCCTCCCCATATTCACTCATGCTGTCCCTGTGCTAGGGCTGTTTTCAGCTGGCAAGAGGTTAGATGACTATGCCTTGTAGGCCTACCTGGATCCCACTGCAGCCATCCTCATCTTCCAAATGGGGACTACAGTTGCTAACATGCTTTTATCCCTCTTGATCCTAGTGTGCAGGGGTTTTGTGTCTTGCAGTCTCCTAGGTCCATTCCTCCACAGCAGGAGTGCTAGCAGTTGATCCCCATTCTCTGGGCCATGCTGTGGCCACTCTCACATTGCTTGTCCACCACCTGCCCTAGAGAGTGAGGACCTGTGCTTTGGTGAGTGTTTGGCCTGGCCCCTGACTCACATGCAGGCCTGCACAAGGGCTGCCTGGCCTCTGCTCAGCCTGATCTCTCTGTTGGCTGCTGAGAGCTTCCCTGTCTGTGTGTCCTGCCCAGCCCAGAGCTGTGTGGTTGGTTAATGGCCTGCAATGGTTTCCCAGGGCCTTCAGGGGCTCCACAGAGAGGAAGAGGCAGACAGGAGAGCATGACTCTGCAGCTGTTACCCAGAGGTAGGGCCTCTTCTCCCCCACAGCTCTCACCCTGCCTGCTGTTGCATGGGACCTCTGGGTGTCAGCAGTGACTCTTCTGACGTTGAAGGTGGTTCTCCCTGTCTGTGTTGCCCTTGGCAGGGATGCTGTGGCAGTGGCTCTGGTGGAAGCCTGGAGGTGGCTGGTGCTGTGGTGCTCCTGAGAGCTGAGCTCCATCTTCTTAAAGGGACACTGTCAGGGTTCTTCTAAACTTCCACATGAAATACAGAGGATCTGACTCAGGCAGAAAAATATAGTTTGGATATACATCTAAAAGAAAGATGCAATTTCCCCAGCCCTGTCCCAGATACTTGGAATTTCAGAGAGCCATAGCATCACAGAATGCTTTGGGTTGCAAGGGCCCTTTCAAGGTCATCTAGTCCAGCCTCCCTTCAGGAAGCAGCAACATCTTCAGCTAGATCAGGTTGGTTGCTCACAGCCCCAAACAACCTGACCTGGGATGGTTCCAGGCATAGGACACCTCCCACCTCCCTGGGCAGCCTGGGACAGGCTCTCACCACCCTCAGTGTAAAAAAAAAAAGTCTGCCTTCTACCTAGTCTAAATCTCCCTCTTTTAGGTTAAAGCTATCAGCCCTTGGCCTGTCACAACAGGTCCTGCTAAAAAGTCTCTCCCTAGCTTTCTTAAAGACCCCTAAGTACTGGAAGGCTGCAGTAAGCTCTCCCTGGAGCTTTCTCTTCTCCAGGCTCAACAGCCCCAGTCTGTTTGAAGTTAGCTGAATACTTTCATGTGCTGTTGCTTCATCTACAAACACCTCACAAATCAGAGACCTAGGCAAAATTAACATCTCTAGTGACCAGAAGTCTGTTTTTTAACTCTAGGATGGGGCTTGTTCCTTGTCCAGGTGTTTCAGCAGGGCCCTGGCTTCACAGTGCACATCACTTAGCCACTGTGTTACCAAAACCATTTGGCTTTTTGACATGTGCCAAGGCTGGTGTATTTTGGCAGCCTACTAAGAAGGGTGTGTCATTGAGTAAAAGCTGCCATGATCACTTCAGCACTGCTCAAAACAAAGTGGGAGAAGACCATCAGGTTTTCTTACCTGGGGAACTGCCAGGAAGGTGATTTTCTTAGCAGCTTACAGGTGGTGGGGTTTTGTCATCAATAATGAAGAGAAATAAGAAACAAAACTAAGGATGCTGTAAATAAACAGTGTGTCTTTACAAAGAAAGAGATCTCTCACAGTTTGCTAGACAGAGGCAAGTCTGAGTTAGGAAATGGCTTGTGGCTGGTGAGTACAGGAGTAGGAGTTGTGTACCTGTGTGGTCAGCATCGAGGCTGAGTGGCCAGGATGTCCTTTCCCTTCCCCTCCTGGGGACACTGAAGCTCTAGGCAGGATTGCACAGTGGGAGCCCATCTGCAGTGACCTGGTGATCAGAGAGGAGACAGGACAGCAGTGATGGGTGTGTGCTGTGCCATGCTGAAGGGATTGCTGGCAGCATTCAGCTGCCTTCTCCAGGGAATGGGCACCCACCACAGTTTGGGATGTTTGTTGTGCAACCCTTGATGGTGTTTTAGAAGTTCAGCTGTTACCACACAGCTCCTGTGTGCCTGGTGCCCAGGGAGGCTGCTGCCTTTCCTTAAAGAGCTGCTGGATTTGGATCCTGCTGGGAACATGAGATCCAAGGCCAAAGTGACCCTGCAGGAGGTGACATGGGTTAAGTGCTCTCCCAGGAGGGCTGTGTTTGGGTTGATCTCTGTACAGGAGCAGACATAGCTGCCTTCCTTTGAACAACTTCATGTCAATGCTGGGAGTGTCTTCTAGCCCAATTAGCTGGCTAAAGCCTCTGCATGGTTGTAACATGCCCTTCCTCATCCCTCTGCCTCCTGTGTGAGCCAGGGGCCTTGTCCTTGCCCCTGCCTGACCAGCAGTGGGCTCTGTTGCTCGGTGTCTGTGTGTATGCTGGTGGGGCAGAAGGGCAGTGAGGGAGGCTCCTGCCCTCATGCAGGTTGCAGGTACACAGGCTCTCTGAGATCCCTGGGCCACGGGGGCTGCCCTGCAGGATGGAGTCACCTTCACTAAGGAGGGTTCATGGAGGGGTGGCACTTTGCTTAATAGTCCCCATTCTGCTTCTTCCTTGTGTCTCTGTCCTGTTTGGTTCCTGTGTAGATGGGTGGTGAGAAACTGAGAGAGACTAGTCCCTGGCACTCAGAGGGGATGGGCACAGAGTCTCTTTGCCTTGGTCTCTCAGGAGTGGCCAGGACAGTCCATTTTACACAGGCTTGACTATGGGGTGTAGCTGCTCCCCAAGGCTTACCCTCTGGTGGCCTTTCCCCTGGAGCTGTGTACTCTGCAGCCCCACAGACCTCTGCCTGCTAGTCCTGGGCAGGGCAGAGTGTGGTTAGGCAGGCAGCATTAGCAGGGAGCAGGTTCATGAGGACAGTCAGCCTTCCTGGACAGCTCTGTCTCAGAAGGAAGAAACTGCTTTTGTCTTCTCCAGCTCTTTGTCCTGGGCAGCAGCATGGGCTGCGTGGTTGCTGACAGCACGGGTGAGATTTTAACAGCTGCTGTGACTGTGTTTGGGGAAGGAACACAGCATGGTGTGTGCATGCTGCCTGGCGGGCAGGGCTAGGGCAGCTCCTGTCCTGCTGAAACAGCAGTGGAGGGAGGGAGAGAGGGGAGCAGTTACTGCCCTATCTGGAGAAGAGGGAGTGTTCCTAGTGGCTGTGTCTTCAGCAAAGGTACAGCACAGGTATGCCTTAGCCACAGGAGAGTCAAAGCAGCCCATGAGAAGGGGACTGCCCTGTAAGACCTCACCTGCCCTGTTCCCCCAGCCTAGGGAGTTCAGAGGAAACAGCCACACTCTGGACAAGCTAACTGTCCCCAGCACTGAACGGGTGCAGAGCAGGAACTTGATCTCCAGCTGCTGAATGCCCAGAAGGACACATGCTCTCTTCCCAGTGTTCCTGGTTTTCTCCCCAGTTCTTTCAGCCCTGCTGGGTCCAGGTACTGCTCTGCTTTGCCTCCTTCAGAGCTTGTGTTTCACCTTTCTTTCAGGAATTTTCGGAAGCACCTCCGCATGGTGGGGAGCCGAAGGGTTAAAGCACAAAGTAAGTGAGCACCTGTAAGCTGGGGCTGTGAGGAGTTGGGGGTTGTCCTGGTGGGACATGGGGAACCCTGTGTTGTGTGGAGATGTGGGTAGAAAGGACCTAGCATTGGGCCAGAGAAAGGATTTGACCTGCTGGAGCCATTTGACAATAGAAAAACAAAGCAAGCCAGGTTGTTGCAAGTCTCCAGGACACTTGGATGTCTGCAAGAAGCCTGTCAGCTATTTAGGAGGACCCTCTGCCTTGGCCACAGGACATCTCTGGGGCTTCAGTGGAAGGAGAGCTGCAGCATCCTTGTCTCATGTGCCTGTGGTTTTTGGTGATCACCAGCATAGACGCCTGTGAGGAGAGCCAGAGCTGAGTTCAGCAGAGCTGATGAGGGCTGCCTGGGCTCTTCCTGAAGCTGTGGACCAGCTGTGGCTCCACGGGGACAGGCAGTGCTTCAGATGCCATGTGAACTGCTAGCTTTCTTTTTTCTCCTTCCCTGTCCCACCCCCATCATCTCTGCAGCAGGACCTGGGAGAAGGTTACCCGGTGGGAGCTGAGAGAACAGTGGAATGGAGGAAGAAGAGGAAGAGGGAAGAGATGGAACAAGGGGGAAGCAGGGGAGTGTTATGCCTCACTGGGGAAGAAATCACCTTAGGCTTGGGAAACAGCAGTTCCCTCTCCCTGAAGAAGGCAACACTCCTCCATTACTTGGCTTACTGCTGGGAGATGGGCTGAGAATGGTGTAAGCAGCTCCTGAGAGCTGAGGATTGCTCCAGAACTGGAAACAACTTGTTCTTCCCACCCCTGGCCAGGCATCATGGACAGACTGCCCACAGCAAAGCGTTCCCGAGTTGAATTTGCATTCTTTCTTCTCTTTTCTCCTGTGCTGTGGGAAGTGAACAGCAAAGAGCATTGCCCTTTAAAGTGTCTTTGTTGGCATCTGAGTTAGCAGTGCCTGAACCGAAGGGGGCTCACCCCACCCTGAGCTGTCTGGAGGTTCAGCCACGCCTCTCTGCCTCGGTAACTCTCGGGTCATGTTTTCAAAGGAAGCTTTCTTCGTGTGCACAGCAGCTCTATGTCTGGTTTCAGTGCAAGCTGAGGAGGGAGATCACCTGAAGAACTTACTCTGTGATTTGTTTCCCTGGATACCCACACTTGGAGCTACTGCAGCAGAGGACAGGTTTCTTCTCAGCTCTTGTGATGCAGATCTGCGGTGAATTCCCGTGCTGCTGACATGAGTCGTTGTTACTAGACACAATGCAGCAAACCTGCTGTGTCTGCTACCAGAAATAGGTATTAGTGGCTCTAAGTGGCTGTTAATCTAGGCATAATGGCTCTCACAGGAGCTTGCCAAGTCAGACCTTGCAGTTCCCAGGAATTTGCCTGCGGTGCAGCCAGCTGGGCCAAGCTCCCTGGATTCTGCTTGGGAAATGCTGGTACAAACAATATAATACCCTTGGGAAAGAGAAGAAAAACCGCGTGGGCTGAGTGGTCACAAGAGTGCAGGCAAGCAAAACCAGAAGGATTTCCTCTTTTGCAACAATATTTGGAAAGCATGAGCTTTCCAGAGCCCCCCACCTCGTCCAGCTCTGGCTGGGATGGCAGTAGAACACGAAGGGAGAGCTGACTGGAGAACTGCTGCCTTCTTCTGGTCATGTGTGTGTCATTAGGTGTGGAGTGCATCTTCCTGTCGGGCCTTTGAGTCAGAGCATTTACACTGGAGCACTGGAAGAGCCTTGGTTAGGTTGAGGGCTGAGCCACCTGCAAAGGAGAGGCCACCAAGGGCCCTATTTTCCCTGCTCAGAAAGGGGGCACTCTGTGTGCTGCTGTCCAGAGGAGAGACCCTGATTTGCTCAGTGGAAAGGACTCTCATTTGGCAAGTGGAAGAAGAAGCACAGGGGATGTGTGGCTTTGGTGGCAGTCTGCTGGCTGTGTTGTTTGGTGGCAGCAGCAGAGGTGGCTGTGGAGTCTGTTAACGTCGTGCTTTGGTTTTGTCCTAGCCTTTGCCGAACGGCGTGAGAGGAGCTTCAGCAGGTCCTGGAGTGACCCGACCCCCATCAAAGCTGATTCCTTCCATGACTCTCGAGAAAGTGAGTTCTGAGTCCTTTCAGCTTGCTCCTGTGGCCAAAGCCTCCAGCTGAGGTGTTGCCTGGAGTCCCACTGGAGTCCCTCCTTTGTGCCCTTTTGTCCCATCTGTTATCCTTTTAGTTTTGTGAGCTCTGAGCAAGTGACACTGCAGGTGTATGCACCTGTGCATCTCTCTGTACCTATATTTACTTGTAGAGCACAACACATCTAACCTCATGTTACTGTGCAGTTGCCAAAGGATACCCAGCACTACAGGTCTCTTACAGCCCTCTGTTCCCATCATCCCTTATTCACTTGGGACCAAAGTGACCTACCTGGAAGCACACCGGTCCGAGGCTGCGTTCACCATAGTGGGGTTAGCCTGCCTGCCTTCCCGTGCAGGAGCCCCTTCTGAGCTCTTTCCTAGGCTAGAGCAGCTCCAGAGCACAGCTGCAGTGCTCCATGAGAGGTAGCTTTGATTTCCTGGCCGTGCTGGCTGCACAGATGATAGCTTGGGGCAATCTGATCTTCCTTTGGGCTGCCAGGAATTCCTGTAGGAATCCCCAGTAATGCTGCAGTGTTCTGCTTGTGAGGACTGAGATGCTGTTGTGTTAATTTGCAGGAGGAAATGCCAGCATCTTCCCCCTGTCTCTTTATAACAGGAGTGGCTGTTCCATCCAGCTCTTATTGAGATCCTGTAGGCAGGGGGCTCGGTGCATAGGAGTTTGCCCACACTGAAATGGGTGCATTTTGAATGAATTTCACTAATGACATGAACTGGCCTCCCAGGTAAGCACAAGATCCAGCTGCAGAAGACAGCTCAGCAGGTACTAGGGGAGATGTGTGAAAGACCACGTTCAAAACATGACCCGATTGTTCCTCTGCAGTCTGACTCCTCCCCACTCCCGCAGCTCACTCGGAGGCGAATGAAAAAGACATGGTTCAGACAGGCTCCAGGCCCCGCCTGGGGACACTTGGACATCCCCAAAGGCACAAATAGACATCTTGGTTCTCTTTCCACAGTCCCTGGCTTCAGGGAACCATCTCTATTTTTAACCTTTAATGGTCAATTATATTCCTTCCAGATGTTTTTTTTCCCCAGGAGGCATTGAAGGCCAACAGGTAAGGTCAATTTGGAGACCAAATTCAAGTATCCTGTTGCAATACTACTGTGTCTGCTACAGCTGTCCTCATGCTCTGGGACTTCTCTGCCAGGATCAGTGTGGCCAGCAAGGCAGAGTTTCTTTGTGGTCACTCAGAAGATGTAGTCAGAGCAGTAACTGTTACAAGGAGAACGGCTTCGAAGTCCTTGGACTTTTGCTCATCAGCTTGGCAGTGTTGAAGTGTAGAGAGTCTGTCTGCATTCTGTCTCCTCCATTTCTGAAATGACACAGGGTGGCTGTTGTGGATTGGCATTTGAAGGCTCACCTTGGTGCCTGTGAGAGTGGTGGAGAGTTCTGTGGTCCGTGGTAGCAGGCTCTGTGTGCGCTGTCATTCGTTACGTGTTGGTCTGTTCAGAGGCACCAGCCCCCACGTGTGATGTCTGTGGCTCTGTGGAGGAAAGGAGGGCACGAGTCTCCTGCCTTGTGGGACCTCTTGAGAGGTAGCTGCCAGACAGGATCGAGTGGGGAAGGCAAACTGTTCCCTTCTTGTAATGCACACTGTGTTCTGGCAGGCCATGACCTTCAGGATTCCTGTGGCACTTTGAAGGGCGACTTTGACTTGAACTGGGAAGCAGAAAAGGAACTTGAAGCCATGGCATGTGATGGAGAAGACTTCATTCCACCAAAAATAATGGTAAGGGTTTCCAACTTAGCTGCCTGTGTCTACTCAGGCTCTGGCTGTCCTTTCAGGATCTTAGTGGGAAGAGGCAAGACTTTTGTATAGGCAGCTCTTCGGGTGTGTCTGAGGTCACTCAGAGATCAGCCAAGACATGACATGGTATCCAGCACCTGTTACTGCTGGAAGGAAACTAAAAGTGGAAGGACCTGTAGTCTAACCCCAAATCAGGGCAGGACTGTCACCAACTCTGGATTAAGTCTCAATAACCCTGACAATAGGCACCCAAGTCCCCAGTCCCAGCAGTCCTTCCCTCCTGTTGTTACTTGCCTGATTTGCTTTGGAGCTGTATGTCATGCCTTGAGATGCTATTGCAAATAGATGCTTTCTGCTCTTTTACACTCCTTGATGCTCAGCTTCCCCCTGTGCTCCCAGCTGCTCTTCTCTCAGGAGTCTGGCAGACAGGACCAGGTTCTGTCACATCCCTTTGGCTACGTGCACAAGTACTCAGGCAAATGGGTGTCAGGCTTCCAGCTTGTTCCCAGGGCAGCATTGCCTGTCCAGCACAGCAGCACTGTGTTCAGATGGGTTCTTCTAAGACCTGGGAAGAGTGAAGGACTGGAGACAATCTGCTTTTATAGGTGTTCCCAGGCTATCTGTGCAGACTCAGCCCTAAAGCACCCCCCAGGGCAAAGTGACCAAGTGAGACCCCAACACTAGGGACACAGGACTTGGGTTTCTTCAGCTCTTGACACCTCCAGTGTGTCTTCCCAGGTGGTGTATGTGATGATTGTCCATCCCTGGACTCTCTATCTTGTGCCTCTTCAAAAGCTTTACATGAACTCCCAAATGGCCCAAGCAGTGATGTGCTGCCTGACAGGAGGGAGGGCTTTGAAGGCAGGCCAAGCTGGAACCCAGGCTGCACTTCCAAGCCCACCAGCACTGCTGGCTACTTCACTCTCACAGAGATGAACAGAGGGGCATGAAGTCACAGCACAGTTTAATTGCCCACGTTCCTGTAGCCCTTTGGCTCGTGCTGATGGCAGCCCTGTCCTCTCTGTCTCTCACCCTGATGGAGCCAGCTGAAGCTTCAGCAGAGTTGCCTGGCAACCTGCATATGCCTGACATCCTACCTGTGCCTGATGCCATTCCATCAGAGGATGATTCCTCTTCAGGCCTGCAGCTGTCCCACCACCAGCCAGCTACTTGTGCCTGTTTGAGCAGTCCTCTGGAGGCAGGAGCACAGAGCCTGGCTCAGGGGAAGGCTGTGCAGAAGGGATCTTTGCTGAGGTGCAGCCATTGGTGGGGGTGCAGAAGCTGTTTCATCCCCTGTGCACGCTGGTCTCCCCTTTACAGACTGTTCTCTCAGACTCAGTCCTGCTTTTCAGGCAGAGCTGTGTGCTCATTTGTTGGGGTGGTGAGGACTGGGACATGTAGGGGTGCTCCATAGTGGAGCACAAGCTTGGAGGGGCCTCTGCAGGGGTGCAGGTAGGCTGAGTAGCTGCTAGGTTGGGTAACACCCGAGAGCAGCTGAAGAGGGCACTGTTCTCCTGGCCTTTTGTGCTTCTCTCCAGAGTCTGCTGGTTTCTCCTCACGCTGTTGCACTTCTTTCTTCCCCTTGCAGCTCATTTCCTCCAAGGTGCCCAAAGCAGAGTATGTCCCAACCATCATCCGCAGGGACGACCCCTCCATCATCCCCATCCTCTACGTGAGTGAACAGCTTCTGCTGCCTCTGGGGGTGTGGGAGCAGGCTGCAGACATAGACATTTCTGTGTCCCTATCCCTGCTTCCTGTTGTGGTGATTCTGAAGCATTGATGTGATTTGGAAAAGCTGTCAGGAAAGGGCTGGGGATGTGCTGAGCCCTGATTTGGGGTCGGGGGTGGTTTTGTGGGGGCTTAAGTCTGGCTAGAAGAGTAAGGTGCAGTGAACATGCAGGTGTGGGCTGCTTGTCTGTGCTGGCACAACCAGGGAGCATGGGAAGATGACCCAGGGGAGGCAGTACCCAAGCAGAGCTGTGTTTTACCAGGCTTAGGGCTCCTCCTTGTGCTCATCCTCCAAAAGGACCTTGGAGCTCTGCAGTGGATCATGAACCACATCCCTCTCTGTAGAGTGGTGCATCCCTCTCAGTCCTTCATGTAACCTTGATTTTTCACTAGGAGTCCTGCCTGAGCAGCTCTGAAACACCAGCAAATGGCTCTCTTTTGCCTAATCACTTTGTATTCACCTCATTGGAGAGGGAGAGGTGGCACTGACAGCCCAGGAAAGTCTTTGTGCAGGAGGCAGTGCTGCTGGGGGGCTTAGCTACCTTGTCTCTCTCTTCCTGTGAGAAAGCTATGGTTGTCCTGGTGACCCTGTTACTCCAGAGGCAGGTGTGTTGGGAGTGTGCCTGGTTGTTAGCCAGCTTGGACATGTTTAAAGCTGAAGGCTGGCTGCAAAACATGAGCCAAGAGGCAACCACTCCTGCTGAGGCTTGGCTACATCTGATGGGTGGTATGTGCTCTAAGCCTGTCTGCAGGATTCACCTTCAAGCCTTGGTCTTCATGGACCATTCAGTCTTCAACTTCTTTGCTGAGACATGTTTTAGGGAGGTAGTTACTGTGGTGTGAGGAGCCATCAGTTGGTATATTCATGCTCTTAGAGCATGCATTTGACTGGGTCTGGGGTTGTGTCCAATATTAGAGACTGTACTAACATCATGGGAGCTGGTGTGGTGATAGTGAGCCTTGAAACCACTTCTCTCTTTGCTTTCCAGGACCATGAACATGCCACCTTTGATGACATCCTAGGTATGTGAGTGTTGTTTCCTTTTCTGAACTGCTGCCTATTGCAAATGTAACTGCTCAATATGTTGAAGTCCCTCCACTGGCCTGGGCCTCAGCTGCCACTCAAAAAGGTGCCTTTATCACCCCAGTGACACCTGTCAGAGTAAAACTTGACTTCTGTGGCCCATTTCCTGAGCTAAGCTCCCAGTTTCTGAAGGGGAAACTGAGGCATAGGGCAGAGATGTTACCTGTTTGTTGCACCCTTGTAGGTGGGTTAGGGGCAGGACAGCTGGGTCTGCAGCAGTGCTGTGGTCACTCTAGAGCAGTGTCTGGGGCTGCACTGTACCTCCTCTGCTCTGGGATGTGCTGGGCTGTCCTGCATTCCACAGCATGAGGGCAGAGGGTGGGAATTCCTGGCTTGTATCAGCAGTGGTGTGGCCAGCAGGACTAGGAAAATAATTGTGCATATGCATTTGGCACTGGTGAGGCCACAGCTCCAATCCAGGGTGCAGTTTTGGGCCCTGCACTACAAGAAAGAGACTGAGGTGCTGGAGTGTGTCCAGAGAAGGGCAGTGAAGCTGGTGAAGGCTCTAGAGCACAAGTGTTTTTAGGAGCAGCTGAGGGAACTGGGCTTGTTTGCAGTAAGGAGATTAGGGGAGGAGACCTTCTCACTCTCTCCAGCTCCCTGCAAGGAGGTTGGAGCCAGGTGGGGGTTGGTTTCTTCTCCCAGGTTACCAGTGATAGATCAAGGGGAAGCAGCCTCGAGTTTTGCCAAGGTTGTAGGTTGGACATGAGGAACAATTTCTTCACTGAAAGGGTTGACAAGTTCTGGCCCAGGCTGCCCAGGGCAGTGGTGGAGGGGTTGAAAAGCCATGGAGATGTGGTGCTGAGGCCATGGTCTAGTGGGGAGCTGGCAGTGCTGGGTAACTGTTGGACTCGATGATTTAAAAGTCTCTTGCAACCAAGATGATTCTATCTGATTCCATGGTGCTGAGCACCTCTCACAGTTCAGCCTCCTGCCTTCAGGGCTGAAGTGAAAGAAAATCAGATGAATTTTTAACTTCCTCCATGGTTCACCTTTTCCCCCCCCCTGTTTTGCAGAGGAGATCGAGAAGAAGCTGAACATTTACCGGAAAGGCTGCAGAATCTGGAAGATGTTGATATTCTGCCAGGTATGGGAAGCTGCTGAGTGCTTGGGTGGCTTGGGGTAAGTTTGTCTTTTTCTAAAGGGAAAATTACCTAGAGGAAGCAATATTCCTTGGTCAGGTTTCTGTGAAAGGAGCTGCATGTGTGTGGCTTTCACTTCTCACTTCCCCAGCCCCTGAGCAGTGTCAAGTTGCTGTGACAGCAGGAAATGAAGTCTGATGGAGTGTGGGCAGCTGCAGAGCTGGGCTGTCTCTCTGCTGCTTTCAAGGAAACCCAGACAAACCAGCACTAGTGCAGCCCTCAGAAGGAGGATTCCAAAGAGAGGAACAAGGTGGTTATGGTTTTCATACAGCTTCAGTGTGGCAGTGGCAGCAGTGCCTGCTGTGGATCAGACTGGCAGATGGCTCAGCTCAGAGCTAGAGAAGGGTCAGAACAGAAGCTTGCTGAGCTGTGGGTGGCACAGAGTCATGCCCTGCTCCATCTGGGGCTTGCAGGGGTTTTCCTCCCCAAGTCTCCTCTTCCTCAGGTTGGTCAGCTTTGGACTTCCCTGGCAGCTGTGCAAGGAACCTTGACATGAGAGGTGAGGAAGGTAACCTAACTTGAACTCCTTCCCACGTGCCTACTGCTGCAAAATTGCAGGGTTTGCAGCACACTGACCTGGAGATTGTGACTCTTAATTTCCCTGCTGTTGTGCTCAATCTCTCTGTGCCTGCTGCTGCCAAAGTCCAATTCTTCACTGACGTCTTGCCTGCTTATCCCTGCTTTGCTCAGCTTCTCATCTGCCTAACAAGGCAAATCCCCTGGCATCCCCAAATGAAAGGCACTTTCTTGTCTTCCTTCTTACTTTCCAGCCACCCACCAGGAAGATTTCTATCTATTATTGTGCTTTTCTAGAGTGAGGTGGGCATTTAACAGTACAAACTGGAGAATCCAACCCTCAACACTCTCCCCACTGTTTCCTGAACGAGTGTCTGCTCTGGAGGTTGCAGTAGCTGTGCCAGCCTGATGTGGCTGCTCTGCTCCCCTGTGGTACTTCTGGGTATGGCTGTGGAGGACAAGCAGCCTATCCAGGGTTGGTGTTTTGAGAGCCTGTGCAAAGTGGTTTGCATCTATCTGTCTGTCTCTCTCTTGCAGGGAGGTCCTGGCCACTTGTACTTGTTAAAGAACAAAGTTGCCACTTTTGCCAAAGTGGAGAAGGAGGAAGATATGATCCTGTGAGTGGCTGCTTTGTGTTCTGGACTCTGGTAGAATGCTTGGTTTGTTCAGGGTTTCTAGCATGTGGCCTAGAAGAAGAGTTGGAAGGGGCTGGAGTGGCTTGGTCAGGGGAAGAAGAGGCTGAGAGGGGACCTTGCAGCAACTTACAGCTCTTCTGGGGGCTTTGCAGAGATGACAGAGCTGAGCTCATCCCTGGGGTGGTGTGGTTCTGTAGCAGGTCACCAGGAGATATGTGCTATTATCTGCTGGTTAGTGTCTGTCTGGGCTAGAGACTCTCAAAAGAGGAAGAAAGGAGTTCTATTTCTCCTCTTAACAAAGGTTTTTCTGCCCAGAAACCAGACCGTGGACCTCGTGCCTCTGGTGCTCAGAGGCTGAAATAGCATTTGTAAGCAGGCAACTAGTGGCAGGAATCCAAACTGCTTCCCCTCCAGCTATCTCCAGTAACTGCCCTCCTGACTGCAGGGGGAAATGAAGTCTGTCTCTGCAAAGCCTGCTCAAAGTCCAGCAGGTTCCTGAGGAGGATTTTCACTAACACACCAGCCTGTCAGCCAGGGCTGCAGGGGCAGTTCTGCTTCTTGCAGAGGGCTAAGCTTTGCCTGTTTTGCTGCCTGCTGGCTTGTGCTGGCTCAAACTCACTTGGCTAACAGTGCTTGGTTGTGAGGGAGAGGATATCTACCAACCTGTTTCTAGGCAGCTTCTTGTTGGCCTGAGAACTGAGGGTTCAAGTCAACATCTGGGCAGCACTCTCCTGCTCTGACACAAACACTGGCAAGAAGATTCTCCAGCACCTGTGCACATCCAGGCTTCTGAACACACTCCAGGCATAGCTGGCCCAAAGTCAGGCCTTCAGGGACCTTCAGAAAGCTGTGAGCACACAGCTGAAAACTTGGATGCTTGGAAGTGCATGTCTCCATCCAACCTGTATGTCCCTGGGAGGCAGTCCTGAGGAAAGCTTAGGCTGCAATCAAATCTCAGACCCCCCAGAGGAACTGCTGGGCTTCAGAGCCCACCAGAACCCACTGCTCCAACCCAGAGCACAGGGGAGGTGACTGCAGCTCATGACCCTTAGCTCAGCTCATCCCCAAATGTAAAGTAAATCTGACTGGTGAGCAGCAGCAGGCACTGGCTAACGTGGAACAGGCTGGTTTGGTGCTGTCTCTCTAGCTATGGAGAAGAACAACCTCTCCTGCTGTCCTCTGCTGCTTTCACACCCTGGAAATGAAGCCATGCACTGGTAACACTCCTGGTTAGAAAGGGCAGAGAGGAGCTTGGAACTGCTACAAGGAGAGGATGCTTAGTAAAACTGTCAGTCTAAGAGCACTCCTGCTGGACTTTGCTCCCTTCTGCTCCCCTTGGAGCTTCCTTGGCTCAATGGGCTGCTCCTCCTCCTCTACCACATGGCTTGGATGAGCTCCTCAGGCCCTAGCTCTGCCCCTGCCCTTCCTTGTCCAAGAGCCAATGGTTCAATGGTCCTCAGGCTAGAAGCCTCAGCCCCCTTCTGAGCAGTGTGCAGGCACACATCCTTGTGATGGCTGGTGCACATGAGGAGATAGCTGTTTAATGGTTATAGATGATGTATTCTGCTTTTCCCCTCTTCCCCCCAGCTTCTGGAAGAGGCTGAGCAGGCTGATGAGCAAAGTCAATCCTGAACCAAATATCATTCACGTCATGGGCTGCTATGTTCTTGGAAACCCCAATGGGGAGAAGGTAAGAGCTGCCTGGCTCATCTCTCTGGGAAGGTCTGTGGAATAGCAGCAAGCCCAGGGAGGCAAGAGTCACACCATGGAGTCTAAACCTTCCTCTTGTGCTGTGTGGCAGCATGCTGCCATCCTGTGCCATGAGTGGCTGTGGGTGGGTGAAGCACCCCATGGACTGTGCCTCCCCCAGAGGCCAAGGGAGAATGGTCAGTGTCATGCAGGAGAAACACTGGAGCCTTTGAGGAGAGCAGTCATTCAAAGCACTTGGTTTATTGCTGAGTTAGATGTTTCAGAGGACATAAGGGGAAGGTGTTCTAGAGGTAGGGAACAAGGTTAGACAATTCCAGGTGCTGTGGGGTGCATCTTTGTTTTCAGCTGCTAACTCTCAATACATTTTCCTTTCAGCTATTTCAGAATCTGAAAAACTTAATGAATCCTTATAGGGTTGCCTTTGAGTCTCCACTTGAACTATCAGCTCAAGGTAATGGATTTTCTGTACAAGGACACACACCTTCCCAGTCAGCCTGCCTCCTTCAGTGGTCATCTTCCTGAAAAAGCACTTCTGAGCTCTCTTGGGTCCTGCCATGCTCTTCATTTCCTTGTAACCACCTTGTGGAGTTCAGCTGCTGAACCTGGTTTTCCCCTTGCTGGGGAAATTTTCCTCCATGTTCACACTTCATCTGTCCTGTTTGGTGTCCCTGAAGCTGCAGAGCCCTCTCCCAGGCTGCTGGCAGTGGCAAAGGAGCCTAAGCAGTAGGTGACTTTGCAGGCTGAGTTTAGGAGATTTATTGTATTGCTAGGGTATGTGAAGTCTGCAGGAGAAATGCACATGGGAGCAGAACCTCTTCTGTATCCAAGTGTGCAGGGGTCTCTTCTCCAGGACTCAAACCACTGGTACCAAGGGAGTTGTGCCATCACCAGGCAACTGGGATGTAGCCCCTTGGAGCCATTCTGCATCTCAGTCTGCTTTGCCTGTTTTGGTTTTGGTGGGGTCTTCTGTTCAGTTTTGTTTATGTGCCTGTAGCTTAAGATGCCTCAAGGAACTATGGAACTCTTCCTGTTCTCTGGGCAGTGTAAGTGACTGGTGCTGAGGTTCCATAGTGACACACTCTGAATTAACACTTGCTGGTTTGTCCCTGATGCAGTCCTTGGCACTTTGTTCTCCTGGAAGGTAAAACCACACACCTTTAGGAGAACCAAGGACTTGGTAGCTTGTCCTCTGCTGCTCACAGCTGGCCTCAGCACCAATGGCTTATTCTTAGCTCCCACTTGCTGTCCCAGCAATGTATGGGAGTTGAGCACGTTTGTGCTGCCAAGGTCTGGACCCAGCTCTGCACAACGCTCGTACGGCTCCCACATGCTCATACATGTGTCCCACCAGGGACCTGGCAGGGAAATTCCTGGCCTATGAGCAGCTTGGGAGGCAGAGCAGCAGGTTCTGTGCATGTGCATTTAAGCAGGAGGCTGAGCTGAAGAATACCTCTGCATTTATCCCCTGGATCAATCTGGGACATGCTAATAGTCACCCTCTGTAATCCTCTACAGAGTCATCTGAAACTAATCTTACTCAGGCCTCCAAAGTGAAAATCCCCTCCCTGAGGCCTCTCTCAGAGCCCAGGGTTGTTTGCCCTTGTGCTTTCAAATGCACTGGCTGCTTCCAGCCCTGTAGTGCCAAAGCTGGGTGCTTTACCCAGTGTGCACAGAGCAATCGACACAGAGTCGAGATATTTACTTTATTCCAGTTCAGCACAGAAATGGCTGCTAGGAGACAGATCCCAAATCTAGCAGCCTGCCAGCTCAGACAACAGCAGTTTATATTATATACAGTGCAAATAACAAAAGCTAGGTATGGTTGGTTCTGTGATTCTGCATAAATCTTTGTACTCGTGCTCTGTCAATCCCCTAGCTCCTTACCCTATCACCTAGGTAACACACTTCTATTGACATTCTCCTCCTGGAGGTGTGGGGTTTAGTATTCAAATCTCCACAGGTTATGTTGGGTTCACCTCAGATGGTTTGGTCTTTGGCCAAGTCAGCCTCTGGTTTATGTTAAGAACCATAAGGAGGGTTTATCTGCAAAAGCTGGCAGAGTTTTACTGTCTCTAGACACTGCTCTCAATTACTGGGTCTTGTTTCTGATTATTTCAACCACTGAGGTCACCCCATCCTTCAGTCTTAAGGACCTTCCACTCTTGTTATCCTGCTTTCAGGCCAGTTCATTATAAGCTAATTCAGCCTAAATTTTTTAACTCTATCCTTTGGACATCAGCATCAGCCCTGTGCATGTTATCCAGCCTGTGCCTGCTTTGGGAGACCTCTCATCTTCCATCAGAGGTGTCAGTGGTGCAGAACTTGCATTAGTGTGTCCTGTGGAGCTCACTGCAGTGAGAAGGGACAGACAGCTCTGCAGGGCAGGGACAGCCTGCTAATGCTAACTAGAAAAAGCAAAAAGCATTTTGAATTCTCAAGATTAATTCCCCCCAGATCTTTACAGTGGTTTACTCTTGATTTGTGGTTTTGGGAGTCCCTGTGCCAGGCTGTTGGAGCTGGTGGCTGACACTCTGCAGCCCCTAGTCCCCCTGCTGCGGCCGCTGCAGAGAGGTCAAAGTCTGGAGGCAGACTCTGTGCTCAGTTCCCTGCCCCAGGGCCAAACCCTGCCAGGGGTTTATTAAGGAACCCTTCATGGTTTGAGGAGATCTGAGAAGATGTTAGCTTCTGACAGACAGGCACCTTCGTGCCCTGGGTGGGTGCTGGGTGTTGTCCAGGGGAAGCACAGGGATGGCTTCTCTCGGGCCCCCGCCTGTAGGGGGCTTTGAGCTGCTGCAGCTTCTGATACCTCTGCCTTGTCTGCAGGGGGGGTAACCTCTCTGCTTCTCTTCACCTCTAGGTAAGCAGATGATTGAGACTTACTTTGACTTCCGCCTTTACCGCCTCTGGAAGACCCGGCAGCACTCCAAGCTCCTGGATTACGATGACATTTTGTGAGCTGGAGAAGCCTCTGCGAGAGGAAGTTGATCACCGGTGGCCAAGAAGTCATGCTTACTGCAGAGAGACTTTTTTATTGGCACAGGGAACCCTTGGAAGCCCTAGAGGAGGCAGCAGTGCTGAAGGGAGGGAAGGAGGAGCCCTCGGGAGTGTGTCAGGAGGAAAGGCTCCTCCTGGGCCGAGAGAGACTGGAGGAAAGGGTTGGACACCTCACTCGCCTCGGGTCAGAGCCGTGGGGTCTCAGGAGGAGCTGTGTGAAACGAGGACAGGATGGAGTTCCTTGCAGAACTGAGCTGTTTGGGGTCAGAATGGACCAGATTTGATTCCAGGTCCTTTTAAAGACTTTTGAAGCTCAGGTTTTCTTACAAAAAATAAAATCCATTACCCATGCACTACAGTGAAGAAGTGAGCAGAGCACAGAGGAAGGAGGGGTTGAGACCGATGGGACCTTCTGTGCTGGGGGTCTTGGAGAGCAAGGACTGCTACACCTACACCTGCAAGCATGGAGCAAGAGGATCCAGTTTCAGTGTGAATATGTACTGGAATATAGAATTGAAATCTGACTTGGTTTTGTTTGGTTTCATAGAAAATAAGTGCAATTTTTATAGTGAGAGGGGCAAAATCCCTCCCAGTATTTAATCAGTTGAAAATAACACACCAGTAACCAATAGATGAGGTATTTCTGGTCTGCTTGAAAATATATTCAAAATGGTAATATATCTTCTGTAGACATATTTAATCACCAGCAAACATGGTTTTACAGTAACTTAGCAGACCCTGCATGTCTGCTGCATTGATTAATCTGGTTTGGTTCCTTCCTTTCAGAGTAGCTGTGTTGCACTGTCTGTGTGTGCTCTCACCCATGTATAGTTCTCCTCTGGTTAGACACAACTCGGTTACTTTCTATTTTGCTGCTTGCAAAACTATGGGGCTTTAGTTTTGCTGAAACCCTTTAGGTTAGGCACATGGTACCTGGCTGGAAACCCCTGTCAGGTTCACTATGGTATAAAGATGAATTAGAATTAATAGCCATGGTAATCACTTGTTCCTGCCAGTGTTTTGCTGTGTGTTGAGAGATGAGTTCTCTCTGTCCTGTGCTGTGGGGGAGCAGCGTGGGGACACGACCAGCAGAAAGCCTCCCTGGGGACTGTTCACTGAGGCACCTGGAGGAGTGCAGTGTGGGTTTGGAGCATGAGTTTGAACCTTCCCTCTGGTCACTTGACTCTGCCTCTTGTCCAGAGCTAGAAAGACCTGGGGTTTGGTCTGAGCTGCTCACCTCCCTTCCTGTGTAGGACAGAGTAAACCCAGAGCTTCGTCCGAGCAGCCGTGGCTTCAGAACCCAGGCTGGTACTCGAGGGAGTGTTTTGGATCAGACTGAGCTTCTGTTTTGGGAAGGGTTTGGGTTTCACCTTCTCCTGCCCTGTTCAGAGCAGAAATACTCCTTACAGTCAGCTAGGTCACTCTGGCAGTGCTGGGAGGGGATACAAGTGATTTCTAAGTCAAATATGCTAGAGAATAAGCAGGAAGGATGACCATGGCTTCCTGAGTTCCTGCTGTCTAAAATTAGATGATTGTGAAGTAAAGGAAAATAAATGTACAAATCTTCCTTTAACTATGGGAAGAACTAGTTGTTCTGCTCTGTGGAGCACTCCTTCCCCATGACTTATCTCTGGCTGTGATTTTGGGGAGCAGCCTCTGGCTGGAACTGCTGAACCCTGTACATTTAGAGCAGTTTTAGAGCAGAACCTGTGAAGAAATCATGTACATAGAGTAAGGAAGGAGAGGAATAGGTGGAGAGAGATGGTTTAAAGTCATTGAAAGCAACTTACTGAAGCAAACAGGTGTGGACCATTGCCTCCTGCTCTGCTGGGAGCTGTGGGGAGGTCACCCTGCTGAGCTGGCCTGGCCTTGGGAGGTTTGGTAGCCACGCCTCAGCCCTGGCTGGACTCTCACCCTCTTGGCTCAGTCACGTTTTCCAGATGTGTAGAGAAGGGGGTAACAGACACCAGGCTGCAGCTTTGGGCAGAAGAAGCCAGCCATAAAGAAGAGAACAAAATGGATGCCAATTCTCTGTTGTTTAGCACAGTAGCTTCTGGCATCTGTGAGAGGTGGGAGCTGGAGGTGTGATGAGAGCACAAAGCCATGTGTTATTTGGAGAAGGAAATGGTAGTGGCAGGGTTCAAATGGTGGCACAAAACTCTCTCTCTCCCTTTCTGACCCTTTTACCTCCTGTGGTTGTGCTCCTAAGTGGAGACAGAGGAACTGTTCCTCATTTCCCTTTCTAAAGTAAAATCCCAACCCAGTGAACTTGGTAGCATGAATGTAGCATTGTGGAAGTATTGAAAATCTTATTTAACTGCAAAAGGGCCATGTTTGTGTCCCCACTCAGTGATTTCTCTGTAGAGCTAGTGTGTATCTATCCTCACTGACCACTTGTAGAGCTAGGGGTTTGACCTGGAAAGGTAGATTGTGCAGGAGCACAGCTTCTCTAGGAAGGTGTGGGAATGACCCTGAGGGGCTGTGACACTGCTGCAGTTGACTGTAGGATAAAGACAAACAATGGATGATTTTCTCTCTTTTCCAAAGATCTATATTCCTCATAGTTTGTGATGTTTATGACATGAGCATATTATTTCCTTGTGTAGTGTTTGTTTGACTACAGAGATGAGATGCTCTAGAAGCTGTGACTGGAAAGACAATAGAGTTCTGATGATTCAAGTCCTCTGTGTGAATAGTGTCATTGAAGTGAACCATTTCTGAAAGAGGAAAACAAATTTCTTCCCCTTTTTAACTGCTTGCATTTTTCAAGTGGCTGCTGGGAAAGGAAGGGATCAGCAGAGGCTAGGAAGCAAGAAAAATAAATTGCAATTATTTAAAGTTTAGAATTAAAAATAGAGCCTGTAACTTCCTCAGCTGCACCAGCCTGCACAGGATGGCCTCTGGCTGTGCACTGGCTGCCAGCATGCAGCATGGTCACAGTCACAGCCAGGATGTGGCCTGGCAGAGGGCAAGTGCCTGTTTCTCACGTACAGAGCACCTCTGCAGCATCTTCTCCAGGACAACTTAAGGACAGGCCCAGGCAGTGCTCCCTGGGCAGAGCTCACCCCCAGGGTGCTGTGCCTGGGAGAGCTGTGGTGCTGAGTCCACAGCACAATTAGCTCTTCCACTTCTACCTGCTTCTTCCAGTTTTCAGCCACCTGCTCTTGGGGTGTGTCTGTCTGAAGCCCTGAAACCAGTTTGTTCAGAGTCCATAGCTGCCACCTCAGTGGGCTTGGTGGAGCTCAACTCTCCTTAGGGTGACTGGAGGGAGCAGGTTGCTCTGTGGTGGAGCTCTGGTCCCTGCCTGCTCTGGTAGAGGATCGGCAGCTCTGTCACACTGCTACGCTCAGCCCCACCGTGGGGAGCTGCTGCTGCAGCTCCTGGGTGCTCTGCATTTGCTTTTAGCAAGGGCTGGAGGAATGGGGACACTTGATAACCCTGGAGAGAAGCAGATTGAAGTGGAATAGCTGAATTGGGTGCCAGAGCTGGCTGTTCACCCCAGCCATGCCTGGGAGCTGCTGCCACTCTAGCTGTGAGGCAGTACTGGATGGGACCTCCAACCCCTCAGCTGGCCTGATGAGCATCAGCAGAGAGCTCTGCAGTGTTATGGCCTGGGCTGGGGCTGTCACCTCCAGGAGCAGAAGGGTGGCAGCAAGTGCATCAGCTGGGAGCAGCCCCTGACCATGTTCTCTGGTGCCTGCTGAGAGTATCCACTTAGCTGTAGAGGCCTGGGGAGAGGTTGTCTCCTTCAGTCATTTGTCTTCTACAGGGTTTTCCAGAGGTTTTTCTCTTTCTCTGTAATTTGGCTGGGAAGGAAAGAAGAAACCTCAAGTTATTTGAGTGATGTAGAAATAGACAATTGCGATGGAGCTTTTTCACCTCTCCTCGGGCTGCAGCTGCCAACTTCCCTTTGCAGCTGACCTCCAGCCTGGGGTGGGAAACAGATGAGTTAGCAGATAATCCCTTCCTGCAGTAAAGAAAAAACAACCAAAACCAGAAAAGTCCTTGTAGCTGCAGCAAAACATCTGACTGTCAAAGGCAAGCAGCCAACTCATCCTGCCCGGGGCGAGGACACTGCCGCGCACACCGCGGGTTCCCATCGGCCAGTGTCTCTGGAGCTGCCCAAGCCACAGCCTGGGGGAGGCTTCACTGCCACTCTGCAGGGAGTCAGGATGTGGATTTGTTCCTCGGTTCTCAGCCTGGACTTGTTGCCTGGAACTCGGCACAGGTTTCCTGCTCATGGGGCTTCTGGAGTTGGTGTGTATGTGTGTTCACATCGTCTCTGCACACAGAGACTCTTCCCCATCATCCCCGAGTGCCCCTCTGTGTTTTGCCATGTGCAGTAAAGCGTGAGGCAGCGTTCCCTTCCGTGCTGGGTTAGCATCTCTCCAGCTCCTGGCACGCCTCCCTTCCACAAAGAGCTGCTGTTGTTTTGGGATGTGACTGCGTTAGTGGCCTGTGCCTGGGAGTTCCTGTTCCCAAGGCTCTGCTGGCAGAGTGACTGCAAATGCTGCTTCGGCACCTTCAGGCAAGAGGTGAGCTGAGAGCATGGA
Source organism: Galbula dea (assembly GCA_013399015.1). Taxonomy (NCBI): domain Eukaryota; kingdom Metazoa; phylum Chordata; class Aves; order Piciformes; family Galbulidae; genus Galbula; species Galbula dea. The sequence continues at coordinate 1,080,513 of VWZX01010910.1, read as the reverse complement.
AAACGCTGATTTTTCAATCACCAGCCTGGCCAGGATCTGGAAACAGGAGTGTGTCCTTAATCCAAGCCCAGACAGGAGGGGAACCACAGGCTTGCTCTGTTCTTTTGGTGTAACTCTAAACAGTCAACCCATCAAAACCCAGCTTAAGAGTCATGCTTCTGTATTGTTAATGGATTGGTCCAGGACGAGGCATGTTACTGTATGATGAAAAGAATCCTTCCAGGGCCCTGGGCACTTGGGCTGTGCTGCCAGAACCACGCATCAGGGGATGTGCTGGCTTGAGTCACCCTTCCTCAGTGATCAGGCCACGCTGCCAACGCTGGGACACAGATCTGCAGGTGCAGCTGGAGCCGAGTTGCTCTGTGCTCTGGGTTTGCTGTGACAATCCCTGGAGCTGATGCCAGATGCAGCCCTTCCTGAAGGATGCCACGCAGATACCTCCCGAGGGACAGCAAGCAGCAATACCACTTCCCACGATGTCTATAAAAGGTTTTTTGTGACCCTGTACTTGTCCCACAGAGCATCCATGGCTTTCTGCACCTTCCATGGGAGTGGTTTTTAATTCTCAGTTGTGGTAACCTGAGACAAAGTCAACTGGAAACTGTTCTGGTCTTGATGACAAGTCAGCCTGCTAATAGAGTGCCGGGTGGTTTGATGACCGTGGACCTGACTGTGATCACTGTTACTCCACTGTTGTTACTCCTGCTGGGGATTTAAAAGAAGAGCATTAGGAGGAAGACACCAGTTTGCTCTCTCTGAAATGCCAGTGTGCAGTCTCATGCCAAGGCTGTGCATGAGCTATCAAAGGGGGAGCTAGGTTCAGCCCAGGTTACTGCCAAGCAGTGTGAAAAACTGAAATTCAAACTGGAAGGAATAAACATGATGGACATTCAATATAAAGAATCCATCTGCAGGGAAACTAAACTGCATTTGTCCATAAGGGTTTAGTAAATTTTAAAGAGCTAATAGAACCTAATAATCTTACCATTATTGTATTGCTTTCAGAGTATCCTCTAAAGGGACATATGTAAGGACAGATGAGGCCTTCCTAGGGGTTCTTGCTGTCTTGGGGACAAAGGCTGTGTTTAATCAGTTAATTGGGCACTCCAGTCCTTCCTCAGCACCAACTGAACTGGTGATGAATCACAGCAGTAATGTTGCTATAGCCCTTTACCAAGCAGAGCCTCTCCACCTGCACTGCACCTTGGGTAGTGAAAGGTCTTCACAGAGCTCCTCAAGCAGGAGATGGAGCCAAGCTTCCATCCACAGCATGGGGTGTCTCCTCCTGTGGTTCCCCCAGGATCTACAGCAATAACCTATGGGCACAGCCCCTACCCTGCTGTCCCTGGGGTTTCTGGGTGCTTGAGTTTTCCTCCCGTGGTTGTGCAGAGGAGGTGTGGAGTTGTGCTTGGGGGACATTTCTTACCTGGGGAGACTGAGCTGCAGGGGTGCTGAGGAGGCTGTGGCAGTTGGCCAGGGAGTGGTCAGTGCCAAGGGCACACTGGCCTTGGGCTCAGGACCAGCATAGATGCACGTCAGTGGTATTCAAAAAGCTTCAATAGGAAATGTGGGGCCATGAGATAATGGAGGCTTAATTTCATTTTTAGGGCTAAAACTCAGTTGTAGTGATGCAGTTCCCACTACAAGGTCCTGTTGGCTTGGAGCTGAGAATTCAAGGGCAGGTTTCTTTGCCCTGACATTTGGAATGCCCTAAAAACATTGCAGATAGTAACAGCCAAGCAAGGCCCTTTGGGCATGGATCCTGCTCCCCTCTGCTTGTTGTGCCTCCTGTGCTAAAGGAGATGTTATTTTGGTAGGTGTTAAGATGAGGAAGACTGAACCAGCGAGTTTGGTGTTCCCCATCCCAGGAAACCAGGCTGGAGTCATACCCAAATGAGCAAGAAGGGGCTGTTTTTCCTCTGTGTGTTTCCTGTTGTTCTATTCCTGGCACTGGGCAGATTTTGGTTGTGATAACCAAGCAACAGCAAAAACAGCTCTCGTAGGGCTGGGAGCCAGTGTGCTTTTGGGATCTTTACTGCTTCCTCTCAGAGTTCAGGCACAGCTCAGCTGAGAGCTCTAGTGAGGGAGGCACCATCAGTGGTCCAAGAAGAAAACCAAATATGTGAGCAATAGGTAGAAAAGGTGCAGGCTTTGAAAATGGACCTGGTAATGTGAAGAAGGACAGGTTATATCTAGTAATGCTCCTCAACTCCGAGATAACTGAGCAAGTTCCTTTCATCCAAAGAAGAAAAAGAAGCATAGCTGTCAAAATAATGAGGGGGGGGGAAACTCAAACCACCCAAGTGTGAGTAGTGACTGACCATTTGACAAACTGTGTGAAGATAAAGCACTCTCTGCTCTTCTACCTTCAGCTGAGTTCAGGGGGAGCTGGCAGCATCCTGCTCCTTTCAAACCCAAACTTGATGCAGGGTAGCATGGCTCAAGGGGCACTGGGCACAAACTGGAAGCCAGGAGGTTCCACCTAAACATAAGGAAAAATTTGTTTGCTGTGAGGGTGCCAGACCCTGGCCCAGGCTGCCCAGAGAGGTTGTGGAGTCTCCTTCTGTGGAGAGATTCCCAAGGCAGCTGGAGGTGATCCTGGGCAAGCTGCTGTGGGTGACCCTGCTTTAGCAGGGGATTGGACTGGATGATCCCAGAGGTTCCTTCCAGCCCTCACCATGCTGGGCTTCTGGGGTGCACATCTGTGCTGTTCCATGCTGCTTGGGTGAGGCTGGGTCCTCACCTTCCTGCCCTGTAGTGGGTCCAAGGACTTGGGTCCCTCTCTGTTCATCCCTTCCCAGTGGGAAGCTAAAGGCAGAAGAGATGCATAAGGATTGTGAAACACTGGCCCCAAGAGAGCCTCTGGGTCAGAAAGCTCAACCTGAGACACGCTGGGTTGGGGCCAAAACTGTCTTGTCAGTTAACAGAGGGTTTTGAAAACAAAGATTGTAAGGTCCAAGTTCTTGGTGGGCTCTGGACCAGCAGGTTGGCTCCTTGAAAAAGTCAGAAAGAGGTTACTCCAAAGCACTCTCCCCAGTTTTGGAGATGGTTTCTGGCTGGCTGCTCCCCAGGTGTGGGGAGACGTCTGCCACCCCTGCTGCCTCTGGCGGCGTTGGAGACTATCTGCTGCTGTGTGTATGATAGCCAGGGTTCATGTACATCAGTGTTTCTAGGTTTTAAGATGTGATTTAATAAAAAGAGACATTTCTGGCAAAGCAGGTGTTCTCTTGTTTGGTTTTTGTTCTTTGGCTGAGTTTATAGACCCAGGAGCTGCCACCTGGCTGTGAGAGAACTACAGGTTTGGGCATCTCTGAACAGCAGAGGCGAGGGAAATGCTGAAAACTCAGAGGCTCCAGAGGTGCAAGAGCCCAGATGTAGTCAAAAGGGGAAGAAGGTAAAACCCCTGATGCTTTAACCGAGGAAGGACATTCCAAGAGGTGCAAATAAAGCTGGACATGAGCTGGCAATGTGTGCTCACAGCCCAGAAGTCAACAGAGGCCTGAGCTCATCCCCAGACCATGGCCAGCAGGTCAGGGAGGGGATTCTGCCTCTGCCCTGCTCTGGGGAGACCTCAGCTGCAGTGCTGGGGCCAGCTCTGGAGTCCTCAGCACAGCAGAGACATGGATCTGGTGGAGAGGGCCCAGAGGAGGCCACAGAAATGATCTGAGGGCTGGAAGCTCTCTGCTGTGAGGCCAGGCTGAGACAGTTGGGGTTGTTGAGCCTGGAGAAGAGAAGGCTCCAGGGAGAGCAAACTGCAGCCTTTCAGTGCTTAAAGGGCCTGTAAGAAAGATAGGCACAGACATTTTATCAGTGCCTGTTGTGACAGGACAAGAGGTGATAGTTTGAAACTAAAAGAGAGAAATTCAGTAGATAGGACTACTTGATAGGAGGAAGAAATTTTTTGCACTGAGGGTGGTGAGAGCCTGTCCCAGGTTGCCCAGAGAGGTGGGAGATGTCCCATCCCTGGAACCATTCCATGTCAGGTTGTTTGGGGCTCTGAGCAACTTGCTCTAGTTGCAGATGTCCCTGCTGAGTGCAGGGGACTGGACTAGATGACCTTGAAAGGTCTCTTCCAACTCAAACCCATCCATGATTCTATGAAATCCAGCAACATGGAGAGCACAGAGGGATCCACGGTTCCAGTATCTGTGGATTAGTGAGCAAGGACTGGATCACTCAGAGACTTCTGGAGCATTAAGCATTGTGCCTTTTCCTGGGAGGAAGTCCAGTCTCTGAGCACCATCCTGGCCACTGTGAGATAGAGCCCTGGAGAAATCCAAGGAAGGCTAAAAGGCCTGATAATGCCTGTGGGGAAAACAGACCAGCTCCAAAATTAGCACATCCCCAGGAGGGCAGAAGGCATCACACAGTGATAAGCCACTTTCTTTGTCACATGTCTGATTTATTTGCCACAGTGAGCAGGTCTGGCCTGAACTCCAGCTGCAGTTTTCCTCTTTATCTCCAATGCTGACAGTCTCCTGTACATTCATCTTCTGTTAAACAAGATCACTGCAGCCCCTCTGAGCAGAGGCAGAGATAAACAGCCTGGACAACCCTGTCACTTAAGGCATTTTTCTTCAGTGCTGGCTTCTCTCAGCCTTCCTTTCTGCATCCTCCCTGTTTGGAGACATTCCTCTCTCCATGTGCCACCACCACAGCAGGGTAGGCCATGCCCTCTCCATGTCAGTATTGTGACAGATGAAACCACTTTTAACCCCTTACCACCAACTGCACAGCCAGCTTTGGCCACTGTTCTCCCTATGGCCTTTGTAGCACCACTGGTGCCCAGATTACCTGGTGGCCAGCAAGATGGTTTTTATCCTTTATCCTGGAACCATTCTGTGTTGGCACCAATCAATGTTGTAGTGTACAAAGTCAAATTTGCTGCAGAAGCCCAGGCACACTGGATTATTTTCATCTACTGGCTTCTTCCCCTCCCCTTTGTGCTCTGTTACACTTGGTAGTGGATGGACACAAACCTAGAGCAGGAGCTGTGCAGAAGGAGGTTTGCTCTGCCCTGGAAGAGGATTAAGAACTGAGATATCTCACAGGGGTTTAAGGTAAAATCACACATTTCCCAGTCCTGGTGGGTCCTGCACATTCCCTGTTCCCTTGTCACCTGTCTGTACTTGGGGTGCCCTAGCAGATCTGGCCATTGCCAGCCCTGCAGCACATGCCACCTCTGGTACTGAGGTGTTGTATGTGCCACATCCCATTGCCAGCTCTGCAGCCACATCAGCTGTGCCCTGGCACTGCTGGGGCACCAGGACCTGGAGCCTGTGCTACATGGTGGCACTCTGCCATCTCTCCCTGCAGGGCCTGTCCCCTGCCAGTGTCACACCTGGCTTTTGTAATGGAGCACTCCAGTGTGTGCCAAAGCAGGAGCACTGAGCAGGACTCCAGGAGTTACTCTCAGTAACATCACTCAGGCACTGCTCCCAGGTTAACCACGGCTGTAAACACACGGAGATGAGCTCTGGAGCACTCGCCTGCCAGCCCAGTTTCACTGTCCAGTCCTTAACGCTGTTTCACTGACTCAGCCCAGGAAAGACACAGCTGACAGAAGTGATAGACAGCTCCCAGACCTTGACTGGCAGGGCACGAGGTGGATAATGGCTGGATTTAGTGTTTTGTTCCAAAGGCAGGCAGGCATGCAGCGAACCCGGCAGATGTCAGGTTCAATCCCTACACAGGGAGACGTTTTCTTTGCACCAGGTACAGATAAACTGTGGGATTCATTCTTCCAGGATTTATGGGCTTTAGAGGGGCTCAAAAGCCAACCAGACAAGACCACGAAAGAGAAATCCACTGAGATCTCCCCAGTACAAAGGCACATTGTTGGCTCTGTACGTGCCTGAGCCATGAGTCACCACAGGCGGGGAAATGTCACCGCTCGATTGCCTGGTCTTTATCCTCACCCCCAGCACCCACCATGGTGCATCATGGAGCTGTGCTTCAGCCAAGCACAGCAGGTCCTGTGGGAACTTAACTCATCCTCACGCTATTTAAGCTGAATCTCAAAAAGCTGCCCCCTTCCATCCAGCTCCGGTTTGGTGGCTCACAGCACATGTGGGCATTGCACAGCCCCCCAGCACGCTGCCACCCTGGGCAATAAAATGCTATTTTCAGTAGTAGCATTTCCAGGTATCATTTGAAGAAGGTGCAATTGCTTTGTCCTGACTCAGGAGTTCAAAGATAAGAGCCTTATCGGCAGCTTACTGTGCTCCATCCCCTAAACACACCTGTGTTTCCAGCAGCCTGGCTGGAGTGGGATGAAGTCACTCCCATCAGAGCAGCCTGGCACTCCAGGGTGCAGCTCCACTGCAACCACGGCGAGTTCTGGTCAAAGGTGATTTACGTCATGCCATGGTGTTGTCCCCTGTGCTTCCCCCGCTGAGGATTCCAGCACACAGGCTTACCGGAGGTGTGGAAAGCCTGGAGCTGCTGTGCGATCGTTTCCCGGTTGTAGAGACTTCCCAAAGAAACCTGCTGACACTGCCTGGAAATAACACCAAGGTGGCACTTCTCCCTGTGCTTCTGTGCCCAAGAAGCAGCTGTCACTAGAGAGTGAAACCAAGGGGAAAAATGCTTTCCCACTCCCCTACCACAAGCCATGTAAACCTCCACTTGTCTCCTCCAGCGCTCCCCTTGAACCAGACCTGACTGATGAAACACTCTTCTGGTCCCAATGGATCCTTCCTGCCCAGCAAGGCTACTCCTACCCAGACACCTGCTGCTCCTCCAGCTGCAGCCGAGATAACGCTGGGGTTAACCCAAAAGGCTTTCTCACTCCCTTCAGAGGGGATCCAGTTTATATGGGGACAGGGCCCAGTCTGTACTGGGAGGGGGTTGGGGATCCAATCTGTACTGTGACAGGCCCAGTCAATACTGGCTCCTTCCTCCTTGGCTGGTGCCACATGGGCCAGTCCAGGATGGACGGAAGGTGGAGGTGAGGATTTCTCGGGTATGGTTGGTCACCGAGGCACCTGACAGGGCCTGTCGCCGTGCCCGGGGGCTCCCCTGTGGGACAGACGGGCAAGCAGTGTGGGCAGCAGGGACCCCGGCGGCCCACAAGCCCCAGGGACAGGGCTAACCATGGCCCCGAGGGCCATCTCAGGTCACAGCTCCCGTACCAAAGCCCAGGTGCCTCCGAGCAGCCCCGAGGGGCTCTCCCAGCCGGCCAGCCTCCGCCAGGGCCCAGCAGGGACAGATCTCTTTGACATAGTCGCCAGAGCCGGACGAGGGCTCGGCCGCAGAATCAATGCTAGGCTGCCAGGGAGCCGCCGGCGAGCGAGGCCCAGCCCCTGCCGCGGGCCCTGTCATGGCGCCCGCCCCGCGGAGGGCGGCCGGGGGCGGGGTCTGCCCAGGTGCGGCGGGCGGAGGCGATTCGGCAGGGCCAGCGCCGGTGGCAGTCCAGCCGTGCCGCCGCCATGAGCAGCGCGGAGCCGCCGCTCGGGGCCGGGCCGCGGGCACAGCCCGCCTGGAAGCGGGAGATCCTGGAGCGGAAGAGGGCTAAGCTGGCGGGGGTGGCGGTGGTGACGCCGGGCGGCGGAGAGCCGGAGCCCCCGGCAGGGGAGCGGCTGGTGGTGGCGGAGAGCCTGGGCCCGCTCCACGAGAACCCCTTCATGCGGCTGGAGAGCGAGAGGCGGCGGCTGCGGCAGGGGCTGCCCGGGCACGGCTCCGGGAC
>VWZX01010910.1:1029916-1071271 GCA_013399015.1 Galbula dea | reverse complement strand
TGCTAGCACTTCCCATGCCAGAGCCAACGCCAGGAGGCCAAAGCCAGAGGAGGCCGAAGTGGCTGTGTCACCCTTGCCCAGTGCCACTCTGGCCCCCAGTGCCACCAGCTCCACCCAGCCTCTCTCTGCCTCAGCCCCCCGCGCCGGGGGCTCCTTCGAAATCCACCCAGCCCCCAAGCCCGACTTGGCTGCCATCCCAGCCCACGACCTGCAGGCCCAGGCCCTGGCCAAGCTGCGCCTGAATTCGCGCAATTCCTTCCTCTTTGTGCCCCGACGGGAGGGTGGCTCGGCTCTGCCCCCGACCCAGAGCACCAGGCCAGGGCCACCACCATCCTCCCCGGCGGAGAAGGCACCGAAGGAGCCCCCAAGGGCTTCCGTCCCGCAGCAGGAAGAGCCTGTCACTTCCCCACCAGCGCCTCTGGATCCGTTGGTACCAGTGACTTACATCGATGACATTGTGGAGCTGGATGGTGAGGAGCTTCCTTCTAGGACTGGCTCAACTGTGAGGACAGGTAGCTTGGCAGAGCAGCCTGGAGGAGCTGGCCCTGACCTGGAGATGGAGTTTTCCTCGGTGCCCCTCTACAGACCACACTCTGCCACCCACCAGAGAGGAGGCAGCACGTTCACTGTTGTGCCCAAAAGGAAGCCTGTTGCCTCGGGGCTGCAGACTCTTACTGATGCCAGTGGAAGGCCACAGCGAGAGGAAGAGGAGGAGGAGGACGAGGGCAGAGGAAAGGGCAAAGTCATGGAGAATGCTGATGGGCCCCCAGCGGGGATGTCCCATAAAAAGCGCTACCCCACGGTGAATGAGATCGAAGTGATTGGGGGGTACCTGTCCCTGGAGAGGTCCTGCATGAGCAAGACACGCTCCCGCCGCAAGAAGGTAACTGCCTGGGGCACCTCTGTGCTCAGCAGCCAAGCACAGAGTAGCTCTCTGCTACTTCTGGCTTGTCTTTGGGTGATGCACCAGGTGGGAAGATGGGCAGTGTTTTTCTGGTCCTTTTGAGAGCCAGAGGCTGGCCCTCAGGGCAGGGTCGTTGGGTGCTGTGCCGCCATGTGCATGAGGGTTGCATATGAGCTGTGATAACTGCAGGGCCTCCTCCACAGTCGCTGCTTGGAGGAATGATAACGGGAAGTAAATTATTTCAGGTATTTGGATAGTTAAGGTGAGTTCTGTGCTTTGAACAGCTGCAGACTTGTCCACTCCCTAGCCCTGCTTATGTGTTTTGTGAGTGTTGGACGTGTTGAGCTCCTCGTGGGCACTGTTTCATGGTACACTGGGCAGGGTGGCATTGGTGTCTTCCCTGTGTTAGTGATCTGTTGATAGAGGCTCAAGAATTAGGTCTTTATTAGGCAGAGGGAGATCAGCAACAACATAACTCCCTGTGATAAGATTATAGCCACCTGGCTGCTCGTTCTGGACGTGCAGCTACATCTCACGATTCACGAGATGTGGATTGGTCCAAGTATCTTTGAAGCAAGTTTTTGCAGTGCTTGGGGTCTAATATAGATAGATCCTTGTGAGCCTGAAACTGGGACTGAATCTTTGTGTGGCTTGGTGAAATGCATCTGGATGTGATAGAGACCCAGCTGTGCTGTAAGAGCTGGTTATACTGCTGTGCTGGAGCAGTAGGTGTGACTTGTTGGGCTCTGAAAGCAGCACAGCAAGGTGACAGATCCTGAGTTCTGGGTCTGCTGTGTGACATGTTTTTCCATAGTGGGAAGAGTTGCTGGATATTCTGTTCCCTAAACTCAACTAGATATTTGATGGGCTGAATCCACATGAGTGCCTGAGGCACTGAGCCTTAGAATGTGAGGGAATCCTTTGACCAGGGCACATCTGACTGAGCAGGGAGGGCAGTTCCTCGTTGTTGAATTCATTCCTAAGAGTGCTCAGTATGTACTGATTTGATCGTGGCTACTGCAGGTAGCTAGTGCAGGTAGCATAAGCCCCATGAGATCCAGAATAAACAAATAAGCAGGAGTGTGGATTCTTGCTCAGTGCTCCTGCAGTTTTTCCTCATCCTACAGGGGAGTGCTTGATCAGACTGAGATTCTGCTGCTGCTTCAGGACCTGCTGGCTTGCACTCATTCCAGCTGTGTTCTTGGCTCTGCTCAGTTCAGTGTGGATTTACAGCAAGTCAGGTGTGTGGTATAAATGGTGACAATATCAAGACAACATGTTACAGTTACAGGTACTTAGGATGGAGCAGGAAACATAGAGGAAGCTTTGGGGGACAGCCACACTGAGCTAAGCCTGGCTTCTGGTGCAGCCAGAGGAGCTGCTTCCTCTGTGCAGGATGGTGCTTTTACCTTGCTGGTGAGAAAATAAATCTTCAAGTCAGCAAACCCAATCAAATGCAGTGGAAGCTGTCCTTAGTGGTACAAAAAGGAGAGGGAGGTGAGGACAAGGTTAGTGCAGTGACTGTTTAAAGTTGGTCAAACACTGGAACGGGAACTCGGTGACATCTTCATCCTTGGAGCTATTTGAAACTTGCCTCTGGAGAGCCTTGAGCAACTATCAGACCTGCTTGGAACAGGAGTTTGGACTAGAGACCTCCAGAGTTCCTTTCCCAACCTAAAACATCATAGAACTCTTTGGAATTGGTTAACAACTGTTTTGTCTGTTCAGTGTTAGATCTGTGTGACATTGGGCAGGTCATGTAGCTTCTCTGCCTCTGTTCTTATCAGCTTAATAGCATTAATTATCCCCCACTGCAAGCACTCTGAAGATGAAGTGTGCTAATACTCCAAGGTGTATATACAGCTGTAGCAGTGATTGCTAAGAGCTGTATGTGGGCGATGTCCTGCATGAGAACTTGCTTAGGTCTAGTTTCTGAGAAGAGAGATGCTAATAGGCAAAGGAGTGACTGCTTGTTAACTGCAGAGGCTGAAACAAATGGAGGCCCTTTGGAAAGTATGATCCAGCTTAAGGAGAAGTAGCAGAGACACAAGTTTCTGGGTCAGATGACATGTAGTGGAATAAACAGTTCCCAGTTTCAGAAATGCTGTGTTCCCTTCCTGCTGGAGGTGGCAACCATGGAGTTTGTCTGTGTAGCCTGGGTTTAGAAGATGCTGATGCTGTAACAGATGGCAAGAGTTCTGTTTACTCTTAACCCAGAGGATGTTTGTGGCCTTTCCCCGGGGTAGTGAGGCTGAGTGTTGATGACTGAAAAAGGAAGGAGCTGGTACTAGGACGCATTCCTTGGTTTCTTCCCAAGAGATCTCTGTGTGTCGCCAAGGCAACTGGCCAAAAACAAGGGTTCTGTTTTGGACATATGTGGAGGTTCTCAGAAACTTGATTTTGGCCTGAAGTGGGCAGAAGCAGACATTTCCTGGGAGCTGGAAGCAGTGGTTCTTTGGTAGAACCGATGTCCCTTTCTCTTCAGGGCGTATCAAAATCAAACCTGATGCTGGCTTCAGTGAGCAGCTACCCAGGTCTTTTGGGGTGATTTTCTCCAGGCAGACCTGCTGGATGAGCCCATGAGCATCTTCCTTTCCAAACTTTGCCTTGGATTTGCTGGAAGGTCTGGAAGTATGCTCCAAGCTTGAGAAAGTGGTGATTAGTGAAACTTCAGTGACTTGGGAAACTTCATCTGCTTGCTGATGCCCAGGAGGAATCCGTGTGAGATTAAGCAGCAGGTCTGGCACAGCCTGGAAATGCCAGGTTCCTGCAGATCAGAGGGTTCTGTGCTTACAGTCAGGGCTAGTGATTTATTAGGAGGGCAAGAGGCAGTGGTGGCAGTTGGGCTGATTGTTCTGTGGGATGCAAATTGTGTTTTTCTTCAAATGCGGAAATTCAGCCTCCCTTTTCCGTCCCCTTGTCTGGCCACTGATTGTCTGCCTGGGGTAGAGATGCCAGCAAAATGGAGCTGACTCAGTCCACGTCCTCTGGTCCACATCCTCCCTGGCTTTTCAGAGTGGGAGAGTGGCTGGGACGGGGTGGGAGTGAGTTCCAGTGTTGCTGTGCTCTTTGCAGGGGGAGCTCCAGCCTCCTGCTCTCAGGACCGAGTTCTGCTGGTGACTGCTGTGGCCTGCTGGTGTTCAAGACCTTTCAGGAAAAATGCTTTATTGCTCCTTCCAGACACTTCAGATATGTGAAGCAGCTGTTTGTTGGGGGCTGGAGCTGGATCTTGAGCTGATGAGGGGGAGAGAAAGGAAAAAAAAAGCTGTTCGTGTATCAGAATCAAAACATGGGTTGCCAGCTCTCTTAGTGCCTTAGAGGTGCTGTGGTGGGACAGCTGCCGTTCCCCCGGGGCTGGGAAGGTGAACGTGGGGTTGTGTATGCTCTCTAGTGCCTTAGAGCTGCTGTGCTGGGACAGCTGCCGTTCCCCCGGGGCTGGGAAGGTGAACGAGGGGTTGTGTATGATGGGACACGATCAAGATCTGCATGTGCAGGTCACAGACTGGGCTGCCTGTGTGGGCAGGGAGTTTTGAGCTCTGGTCCTCCTGCAGTGTTAAGATGCTCTTCAGGACTCTTCATCTACTCCATGGCTGTTTTGAGACCTCTCCAAGCATACGGTATCACAGTTCAGATAAAGCAGTGGGGGTGTGACTTCAGTTGGAAACCTCAGCAAATGCTTGCAGCTTTGAGTAGATGTGCTGGGTTTGAAGCAGAGCACTGGGCAGCTGCTGCAAGAGGCTGGCAGAGCTGTGAGCTCTGATGGGGAGGACAGGATACATGTGCAGGAGTGGAAGGAGACCTACTGACCTTTCTTCTAAACAGGGAGTAGGGGAAAGGACGCAGAGTGCTGTTGGTGACCTCTGTTCAGGGTTCGTCTTGGTACTCTGTTACTACAGAAGTAGTAAAGACGTTTCAGCCTGATAGCAGCCCCAGGAGGAAGGGAAGGCTTTGCTGCAGGATGTGGATCTTTGGAATCTCAGAGGATAGAGTCTAGGTCAGCTGAGCTGACAAGAATCAATCTTGGGTTGGTTCCTTGCCAGAATAATGTACAATAAAGTTGTCAGCAAGATGGAAATCGAGGTTTCTGTAAGACATGTGACTGGCATCTTGGAGTGAGTGACTGGAGAGGACTGCAAACTGCAGAGCCAGCTGGGGGCTGGAGAAGAGGTTTTCTGTCTTTAGGCTTTGTGTTTTCACCTTGTTGGGGGCTGGACTCTGCCCTGAAGGTCCTCCTTGTACAGAATTTGCCCCCTCCCCCCCACTGTGCTCCTTCCTTAGGTCTTGTTGCTCCTGCAGTTCATCCCAATTCACAGTATTTTTGTCCTCTCCAGGACCTGGTGCATCTTGGGGATCCTGCAGGAATGGTGTCTTCTGGCCAGGCCACCTAGAGTCCTGTAAATAACAGGACTTGAGAGCCAACAGACATCAGAGTATTGATGGTTTTAGTGTTTTATGCTTGTCACAGCTGGCAGTTTGCTGAGTGCTAAGGTGAGCTGCAGCCTTGTGTGAAAAGGTCTGACAAGAACAAGGTTGGTGAGATCCAAATAGCTGGAGTCTAATGTTTTCCTGCTTTGCAAAGTTGTCTTCAAAGATGTTCAGCTTTCCAAAAGGTTCCAGCTTATGTGGACCTCAGCATGGTCCATTTTCTGAGCTTTTGACCTAAATATGGCTTCCAAAAGTCAACTTAAATGTATGTTAAAAAAAGTAGTCTACACATCCCTCAGCTTTTCAGCATGGGCAGCATTGGGTAGCAGTGGTGTTGGTCAAACCTGCTCAACTTCTTGCTCTGTAGCTTTCCATTAGTTCAGTTCTGCTGGAGATGGCCTCTTGTGAGAACCAGGTGTAGGCTCAGGATGTTGGCTGAGGATGAACACTTCCAGCTATTGCCCAGACCTGTTAGGAGCAAGTCTGCACAGTGTGGAATCTGAATGCTGGTGAATGCCTGGAGTACTTTTTTGTGGCGTATAACAGAACCATAACACAAGTCAATTAAGTTGGTGGTAGAAGCAAGAATCTCTCTGCACAAAAATAACTTGGATTTCCTTGTCTCTGTGTTTTGGATGGGTCAGGACAAAGATCTGTGTTTAGCTCTCAGAAAGCTGCATGTTCCTGTCCTATTTCCTCTCCTGTGACGTGAATGTGTTGAATTTTTGGTAGATGAGGTCAGCGGTGACAAGTCCCACACGGAAAATATGTGTCTTGGATGATCAGGCATGGTTCCTCCCCTGTGGAGGTGGTGTCCACTAGCTGTCAGATATGATCAGACTTTCACTCAGGCAGTGCACTTTCCCTGCCCTTTTCTCATTCTGCTAATTTTTAGCCTGTGATGTTGATAAGTGAAGACTCTAGAAATCAGGATCTCGTGGTGGTTTTAGTTTTTAAGCCACCTCACAAGCTGCACCCGAGGCTATCAGTGGGCAAGTAGGTTGGGTTTTGTTTCCCCATTGCATGCCAGCTCCTTCAAGTGCTGGTACTTTGTAGTACTACATGCTGGCAGAGCAGATGAGTCACATTTATCTCAGCCTAGTGGGAAGTTCTCTGTGACTGATTCTCCATGGCCTCGCCACTCCCATGCTTCACGTTGCGCCACAGCCACAGCCTGAGCTGCTCCCATACTTCCCCAGTCCTCCTTCTCCTGTCTCCTGCTTGCCTGGTGCTGTCAGCAGCACAGGGAACGGGACAGAAGAGCTAAAATAGAAACTCTTATGCAGATAAGAGAAGAGCCTGCCTTTGAAGCTAGGATGTGCCCAGGGCTCAGCCCTCCCCAGGGCTTGAGAGGAGATTTGGAGGACTTTGTGCCCTGAGTTCCAGTCACGTGGATTACAGTTAATGTTATCTTAATCAGTTTCCTTAATCTCTGGGCCAGATTGGAGATGGGTTATAATTTCCCTCCATCTCAAGTGTTCAGCTTGTCTTGGGTTTGGGTTTTCCTCCCTACTCTGCCTTTTCCAGTGTATGGTCATGATATTCCTGAGGAGAGCTGAGGAAGCACACACCCACGCTGGCTGGGGCAGAAGTCCTGCTTGTCTCTGTTGTGTATGGGAAGTGGTAGGAAAAATGAGAATGTTTAGTTTCTAGGTTAGGTGGCAGTAAAGGAAATACTGGTAAGAGCTGCTGCAGCAGTAGCTCCTTCACCTTTGGGGTTGTGCTCTCTCCCCTCCTGAGCAAAACCTGGGCAATGGAAAATCTACCTCCAAATGCAGACTCCTCCTGGTGAGCACAGTGGATGTGGGTGTGCATGGAGCTGTGATGGTCTCACTCTTTGGACAGGTTAGGTAGGAAGAGTCAGGTGAAGTGTCTGTACCCACAGAGAAAGTCTGGACTGAAGGAACCTGGTGCTGATACTTTCTGAGAAGTGTCCTTCAGATGATCTTGGAAACTTGGCAGGATGGAGCTGCTGGTTCATGGGCTTCCAAAGGGCTATAGCCAAGCTGAAGAAAATATCTCAGCCATTAGGAGAGCAAAACACTTCTGTGCTTGGGGAGATTGTATAGCTTGCAGGTAGTGAAAGTGCAGGTCTGAGGGCATATCTGTAAGCATCCTGGTGAATTTGCTGCACTTAGTCACTTCTCTTCAGGGAATTATCTTTGCATGTTAGTAGTACAGAGAAAGGACAAGACAGCTCTGTCATACAGCTAATACAGTTCACATCACTGAAGCCTTTGGCTCCTGAAGTCTAGAATGAGCTCCAAGTCAGGGTGGGAAAGTCAGCCTGTTCCCAACCTCTCTGTATTTCCCAGGAAATGATGCCCCATCTGTCCTGTTCTAGATGGAGACTGTTCACTTGCAGCAAACTGAGGTATTTGTCAGGACTGCTCTGGTCAGTCTTGGTGGCACTGAAGTGTTTGTGGGTGGCACCTCCCAGCACTGCACAGCCTTGCAGCCCCAAATGGCAGGCTCAGAGTTGCCTGTGAAGCAGAATCCTCTGCTTTTGGGGAGTGTTTTGTTGTTTATGAACATGCCAGTTCTTGGCACTAATTGTATCTTGTTTGTGCCTGCTCTCTTTGTGTATTCAGCTGAGATTTGTTCCATAGATGTAAGGAGATTTGTCCAAGTCTTATGGGCCAAGTAAGATTTGAATTGCTTGTTGAACTGTGGAAGGCTCTGACTTCTCTGTCAGCAGATGTATGAAGGAATCAAGGGACCTTTGGGTGAATAGCTGCTTTGTGCCATGTCACATTGAGACTCCAACTGCCCTGTGCTTGGAATCTCTTCTTGTCTAGCAGAGCCAAGGGAAGAGTTAACAGAGCTGCCTGCCCTGTGATGCTCTCAGGGGCTGTCCCAGCCCTCTCACTTCTCACCAGCAATTTGAAACTTCCCCATGTCATGTATGGAGAGTTTAATATTTCCAGTCTCCATGCATTGCTCTGTCTGCCATGTGCTTCAACATATTGATTACACAGAGCTGGCTTTGGGGCTTGCCTTGTAAATGGAGACTTGCTTGTTTTGCCTTGTGGTTTGGGAGCTGGGATGTGATCCTGGAGGCAGCCTCTCCTTTGCCAGCCACACAGTGCTTCTGCTGTAAATCTTTAGTGCTGTTGGCACTGTTCAGTGACTAACTCTGTGATGTAGTGAATAGTTGAGCAAAGCTCTGTGTTACTCTTAGGAAATGCTTCTTGGAAAAGCATGATCACATGAGACTATGGTGGAGCAGCCAACTCCTGTGCCCTATAACTCTTCTTTTTGTACAGAATGACAGAAAAGTACATTTTTGAAGTGTTATCTGCAGTTTTCTGGACATACTTAGGCTGCTTCAGCCATAGGAGTACAGGGTTAATCTGATACAGGAACCAAGCCTCCAGTCCCCTCTATTCCTAGGGGTACCTGTCAGGGAAAAACCCTTTCTTGCTGTGACAGGGAAAGGCTTTAGAGGTACAAAAGCTCCTTATCTTCTCCTGAGTCATGGCAAATGCCTTGGTAATATGTTGATAATATGCTACTTAGTAATATGCTACTGCAGCCCCCAGGGTACTAATTCAGGCTGCCCCACATGGAGATGTTGCCTGGAGTTATTTCAGCAATTTGGGCTGACACATGACCATGTTTTCAGGACAAGTACAGGCATGTAGATAAGCTCATTGCTGACTTCCAGGAGATGGCTTATTTCCCCCCAAAGCCCTTTATCTAAAAGCTTCAGAGAGAAAACAGCATGACAAAGGAGTTGTCTGGATCATTGGCTGCAGCCTGTAATGAAATAAGGAAGATGCCTCCACAGAGGCATGCAGTTTCTGACCTACTCCTCCACCTCCTCCTGCTAAACCTGCTGATCCCTGAGAATGGTCAGACTGGGTCAGAGGGAGCAGCCCCAATGGGAACATGCCTTTGGGATTCTTTGTCCACTATAAAGTGTCTGCTTCTGCTCTTCATTTCCAGTCTCACAAGCAGTTCTTTGTCTGTGCAGGTGCCTTCCCTCTCACCCCATTGACAGAGACCCTTCTCTTTGCAGACCCTGAGCTCTGCTGGGCAGAGCCTCCAGCAACCTAACAAATGAATATTGGTAATAGAGTAGCTTCCCTGCCCAGCTCAGGGGACTGCTTCTTGCTAACCTCTGTGAGATGCTCTAGGTCAACAGGCTTCCTGCATACACTCCCAGCTGTCTCTTGCTAGGTGTGTCAGGTATCTGGTGTGAGGTACAATACAGGCTGTGAGATTATGGGATTGAGAGCAGCCCTGAAGAGAAGGACTTGGGAGTGCTGCTGTATGAAAAGCTGGACATGAGCTGGCAATGTGTGCTCACAGCCCAGAAGCCAGCAGAGGCCTGGGCTCATCCCCAGGCCATGGCCAGCAGGGCAGGGAGGGGATTCTGCCTCTGCCCTGCTCTGGGGAGACCTCAGGTGCAGTGCTGGGGCCAGCTCTGGAGTCCTCAGCACAGCAGAGACATGGACCTGTGTGGTGGGTTTAAAGGCTCGTTCTAACCCAAACCATAACAACCTGGTGGAACAGGTCCAGAGGAGGCCACAGAAATGATCTGAGGGCTGGAACCTTTCTGCTGTGAGGCCAGGCTGAGAGAGTTGGGGTTGTTGAGCCTGGAGAAGAGAAAGCTCCAGGGAGACCTTACTGCAGCCTCCCAGTACTTAAAAGTGGCCTGTAAGAAAGCTGGGGACAGACTTTTTATCAGGACAAAGGGTGATGGTTTGGGACTGATAGAGGGAGATTTAAACTAGATAGGAGGAAGATTTTTGTTTTCACTGAGAGTGGTGGGAGCCTGTCCCAGGTTGCCCTGAGAGATGGTAGATGTCCCATGCCTGAAATCATTCCAGGTCTGGTTGCTCAGAGCCCTGTCCAGTCTGACCTAGTTGATGAAGTCTCTGCTGACTGCAGGAGGTTGGACAAGATGACCTTTAAAGGTCACTTCCAACCCAGACTGTTCTGATTCTGTGATGTCTTGTGCTTTTATCTTATTGACCAAATCTTTGGACAACCAGTGCAGCAGCAAAAGCTCCATGGAAGGCTACAGAGCTCTTCAAAACACTGATTTTATTCGTGCTTGTTCTCTGAGATATCAGTCCCTCACTCTTTTCTATTCATGTGGAATCATTGCCCACCCTTCCTGCAGATATGAGCTGAAACCCACCTGCTGCTGTTGCTGAGGAAAGAGGAGGCATCTGATTGAGCAGGTGTGAAAGCTGGTTTAGATCACACCCAGGAGCATGTCAGCAGCCCCAGCAGTCAGGGCAGTCCTCAATTTTGTCACTTCAGTATTGTGTTACTTGGGGAGAGGTGATGGCTAGAAGAAAATTAGTACCTGAAAAGAGCAAATCTTGATCCTTGGTGCTGCTCACCTGTTAGGATCTTGGGAAGTCCTTGGGAGGCATAACCACGTTACCAAACAGTTGCTGTGTCCCTCTTGTCCCCACACAGCAGCCACTGCCCCTTACCTGCTCTGCAGCAGCAGTGGGGTGGGTTTGGCTGTGCTGGAGTTACTGTGGGATGTCAGCAGGGTCAGGAATAAACTCCAGCTTGAGCTTCTCAACTTGCCATCCCAGCCAGCTCCTCCACACACTGAGTGGGGGCAGCACTGGTGCCCCTTGCAGCCCCTCCAGGAGCCAGGGCTTTGGGACACAGCTGTTGGCAGTGGCTCTGCAGGGAAGGGGAAATGGGCTCTGTGGTTTTGGTCCCACTATAGGCTGCTGTGGTGGGGATCAGTGTCCTGACTCTGACTCCTTACTGGAATACACTTTAAGGGTGGGGTTTTTTCTCCTTTCTTCTAATGCCTAGAACAATTTATTGATTATTTTTATCCCTTGCTGTTACAAGGTGAGGATTTGGAATGCTAAAGACCTTCCTGTTTAAAAGGTGTAGTATACCCTTAAACTATCACTTTGGCTTTGCCACATCTGCCAAGGAGTAAATGTGATCATGGGTGGAGAAGAGAAAAGCCACACTAAAGAGATTGCTTCTGAAGCTGATGCAGATTAAGCCCGTGGCTCCCTCCTGAGACTTACTGCCATATCCCTAGTTTGGGAGAAGCCATTGAGTGTTTGCTCTTTTGTGAAGTCTTGCAGGCTTTACCACCTCAGCTTCTGGATGTGAGGTGTCCACTGACTTTCATTGTTTGTGTCACAAGTTGGTTTTGGTAAACTAGTTATTCTTATTTCTAACCCATCTCTGCACCTGGAGGCTCTGTCATTGTTAGTCTGGTGCAGAGTGGCTCCTGGCAGCCTGCATCTCCCAAAGCAAGGTTGGCTTTTTTCTTTTCTGAGTGAGCTCTGTATGACCATTCAGATTTATGCTTGTTGGGCAATGTTTACTCTGGCTTCTCTTTCCTGGGGACTCTCTTACTCATTGCTGTTCAAATCCTAGCAAATAAATAAATGATTTTTGCTATGGCAACAAGGATCTGGTGGCTGAACAGCACAATATTCCCTGAAAAGCCTGTCTTAATCTTCCCAGTGTGGCTCTGATTGCTGGGCAGAGTGTATCTCTGTGGAGACCTATGGGTTTGGGTTGGACCATGGTGTTGTGACACAGGTCTGGATGGAGCATTCAGCAGAGCAAATAGTGACAAATCTCTGCAAACATCCACAGCTGAAGGGTGCAGAATTCCTCCTTTGCACAACTGGCAGCTGCTGCTGAGGCAGGGGAAGCACTGCTGAGACAGGATGAGCAGAGTTCTCTGGCTGGGCTCAAATGCTTGGCTCTTCTGGGATATGTTTGTCTGCTAAAGAAAACAAGCCCAGTTGCCTTTTGTGTTTCCATAAAAGTCTGTGTGGTTTGGCAAGGGGCTGCCCTCTTATCTGTGCCATGACTGGGCTTTCTGTTTAGATGGTTCCTGGGAGTGACTCTGCCTGTGTTCCCTTACACACAGGGCTTGGTTCTGCTCCTTAGCTACTCAGGGTTTCCTAAGGCAGCTGTGTTGACTCCTGTCTCCTGGCTTTTTCTGAATCATAGAATCACAGAATGGTTTGGGTAGGAAGGGACCTTTAAAGGTCATATAGTCCAACCTCCCTACAGGGAGCAGGGACATCTTTAACTAGATCAGGTTGCTCAGAGCCCCAGACAACCTGACCTGGAATGGTTCCAGGGATGGGACATCTGCCACTCTCTGGGCAGCCTGGGACAGGCTCTCACCACCCTCACAATAGAGAACTTCCTTACATCTCATCTAAATCTTCCTTTTTCAGTTTCAAACCATCACCCCTTCTCTTGTCACAACAGGCCCTGCTAAAAAAGTCTGTCCCCAGCTTTCTTTTAGGCCTCCTGAAGTACTGAAAGGCCACAACAAGGCCTCCAATAAGTTGTCCTCCATCTTCTGTTGGATCAAGCAAAGCTGCTTTGTGCTTCCCTTGGAACCACTTTGTGCTTAGGTGGGGAGCTCGAGGGGTGAAAGCCACAGCAGGTTTGTCACTTTGGGTTTTGGGGCTGTTTTGGAGGCTCTGACTCTGCCTGGGCAGGGCTGATGGGGTGCCCTGGGGGGGGTGTGCAGGTGTGGGGAAGGCAACCACTTGTGCAGAGCCTGTTTGCCAGAGTCCAACCCTGTGCTAGTGCCTGGTTGTTCCTCTGGTGTTTGTTTTTCCTGGGTGTGTCCAGGGCATTATTGCAGAGCAGCCACAGGGCTCTTCCTGCTGCTTGGTAGCAGCACACTGGCTGCAGGGGGGGTGTGAAATGCTTCCCTAGAGCAAGCCAATGAGGGTTTTTCGGGGGGAGGTTTGCACTGAGATGCCCTCAGTCCAAGCAGGACTGGAGGTGTCAGCCTTTGCGTAGGCTGCGCTGGCCCAACCCGAGGTGTTGCTGAAGCAGCAAATAATCTTGTTAAGAGCTCTGCCCCAGGCCTGGGGCTGGCACTGCTCTGGTTAATGATTGCTCTTTCTGAACAGCTTCAGCCTTGCCTCCTACAGCTTTGTGGCCTCTCTGCAGAAGAAACCTTGGTGGAAAGCCCTGTGGCATGGTGTTCTGCAGGACAGCCAGCCCGGCTTCAGGGAGTCACCGTGTCCTGAGTCAAGGTGGCTGTAGGCAAGCAGGAGCTGTGTTAGCTCAGGGCTTAGGCTGAGCTGTTGGGCACTGTGTGGGGAGTGGCTCCTGGCCATTGGTGCTGCTTTCTGCTCTTGGGATTTACTCCCTGGTGAGGCTCTTTGTCCTCTTGCACGACACACTTTGCTCCAAACTGGACTCAAACTCATTTTGCTGTTTCCTCCTGATAGCAGAAACCCAGGAAAAGTTAGTTTCCATCTGCCAAGTTTAAGTTCTATAAACAAGGCACATCTCTCTGTCCCCTTTCCTCTCCCTGTTTAGCCAAGTAGCTCCCTGCCCTTTACACAGTTGCAGCACTGGTAAGCAGCCTGTGTGCAGTGTCTGGTTCTGGGATAGCTTCTGAGCTTCCTGGAGCCCTGGGCACCTCCACCCTCGTGGCTTTTGTGCCTGGCAGTGTGGTTTGTCCCTGCAGTACAGACAGCACATTGTGAGCTGCCACTGCCTGCTCCACTGCCTGGCTCGGATCAGGGAGCATCTAGGTCAGCATCAGGGCTGGGAAATTCAGGGAAGAGCAACTGGGATGCTCTGATCTTCAGAGCCATTTTATTCCAAACCCATTTCTCTGAAATATAATCACTCTCTTCTCCAGATGATGCATGCAGAGGGCCATAGTGACTCTGGCCAGTTTTGGGGCAGGGAATAGGGAAAGGCAGCTGGTTGCCTTCTCTGCTATTTCTATCCTGTCTCCTTCTGGAAGCATGGAGAAGGGAGGCAGTCTATGTCCAGGGTATGTCCCAGACTTGGGCAGAGGAGTACACAGATCCAGCCTGCTCATTTGCAGTGCAGAGAGGAGGTGTTAGGTACTTGCTGTGTTACCTGGCTTTGATTTGGGCTCCCCTTATTGCTTGTTCACCCTGGAGAAGAAAAGGCTCCAGGGAGATCATCTTGCAGCCTTTCAGTACATCAGGGGCCTGTAAGAAAGCTGGGGAGAGACTTTTCATCAGGCCCTGTTGTGACAGAACAAGATGTGGTGGTTTGAAACTATAAGAAGAGACTAGATAGAAGGAAAAAACATTCTGCTGAGGGTGGTGAGAGCCTGATCCAGGCTGCCCAGGGGGGTGGGAGATGTCCCATCCCTGGAACCATTTCACATCAGTCTGGGGCTCTGAGCAACCTGATCTAGTTGGAGATGTCCCTGCTCCATGCAGGGGGGTTGGACCTAGAAGTTTACAGGTCTCTTCCAACTGAGCCCATTCTGTGATTCTCCCACTCACTGCTGGTTTGCACACTGGCCCCTGTGCAGTCACAGGTTCAGCTTCAGCAGACCCCGTTGGCAGCAGCAGGGTCACCCCCCTGCTCTGTGTGGAGGAGATGCAGAGGCAGTAGCTGCTGTTGCAAGAAACACATGCCCCTGGGCAGGACATACATTGCTTGATAGCTGCTTGGGGCCATGTGCTTTTTCTCAGCCTGTGGGTATGTTGTATAGGGGGGGAACTGCAAGAGTGGCACATGAGGCAATTGTGCTGCACTGCCTTCTTGCCAATTACTACACAGCTTCAGAAGAGATCTTCCAAACCATCCAGCTCCTACTGCTTGTCACAAGCAACCACATCCTTTTCATCCTGTTTGTAACCCTGCTAACTCAATTTTAAATGCAGTTAGAAGTAGAGATCACAACAGCCTTTTGGATAGTTGCTCCTGAACCTTGATCTGCATTGCCTTAGATACTTCCCTACTTTGGGCATAAATGTATTCCTGGCAAGCTTATCCTCCTTGTTTGTGGTGTGCTGGCATCAGCCATTCCTCTCTGCTCCTTGGGGTTTGTTTTCTTGGTGTACTTCAAAGAGCTTTATCCCAACCTTCATTTTTGTGTGCATGAAGAGGCTGAATGTCATCTCCACCTGCTGAGGTCTCTTGCAACCAGATCTGCAAGGCAGAACTGTAGATGATGATTAGGACATGTTAGGCTGCAGGGGAACTGTCCCTTCCCTCAGCTTTCACTCTCCACAGCCTATATCTGGAGTCACTGTGACTGGGTTTGAGCATCCTGCTACAGGAGAGGTGCAGAAACTGGAGCATGTCCAGCAAAGGCTACCAGAGTGCTCCAGGGGCTGGAGCTGAAGGAGCTGGTTTGGTCAGCCTGGAGGAGAGAGGAAGGGAGTCCAGTTGCTACCTTCCACTGTCTGCTGGTTGTTAGAGGGAGGAGGGAACCTGGCAGTCCCTATTTCCAGCAGAAATGCCTTGCTTTGTTGCCACTTTAATTAAGCAGCATCCTAATGATTACAGTCCTGTAGCCAATCTGAAATTGTCTTTCTCACTTACTCATAGGTGATGAAGCTTTCTTAGAGCAAGGGTTGGCCTTAAACTTCACCCCACTTCTAGTGTTCTTGCTCTCCATTTTTCTTCATGCCCCATAAAATTCTGCTTTCCCTTGACAAAGGCCCATATTGGAGTCATCTTCATTTCTCTGTCTCCCAGTTGTGCAAAGGAAAGTATTTGACATGGTTAAAATTTAGCAGCAATGTAAGATTTATGAATGGTGAGAGGTAGATCAAAAGGTTGGATTTTAGTAGAACTTAATCATTAACCAATTTGAAATTGGACAGACTGAGAAATTGGACTGAAATTTGACAGGCTGAGAGAGTTGGGGTTGTTCAGTCTGCAGAGGAGAAGGCTCTGAGGAGACCTTCTGGTGGCCTTCCAGTATCTGAAGGGGGCTACAGGAAAGCTGGGGAGGGACTGTTTAGGAGGTCAGATAGTGACAGAACCAGGGGAAATGGATGCAAGCCAGAGGAGGGTAGATTTAGATTAGACATTAGGAGGAAGTTCTTCACTGCTAAGGCAGGGAGACACTGGAACAGGTTGCCCAGAGAGGCTGTGGAAGCCTCATCCCTGGAAGCTTTTAAGGCCAGGCTGGATGGGGCTCTGGGCAATGTGATCTAGTGGATGGTGTCCCTGCCAGGCAGGGGGGTTGGAACAAGATGATCTTTGAGGTCCCTTCCAACTCTGACAGTTCTATGATTCTATGAATTTAACAAGGTGATTCAGGAGATTATCTTAACTACAGACTTGGTAATGCCAGGATTCACACTAACTTAACTAGGAGCTATCCTGAAACAAAAGACATGAATACAGAAGTACAGATATAACCACAGAACAGGAACACATAGAGTTCTTTGGATCCAGTGGAATATATAAACACCCACACTAGTGAAAGCAAGAATGTCTGTTCAAACACATAGAGAGGTAGAGAGGTGGCTGGTAGAGAGGTCACTAGCCTGTAGTGACTGTTTCCTTCTCGAGTTTAGAGCAGATACTCACCAAGCTTCAGCATTCTCAAGGAGTGCTCACTGAGTTTTGAGAAGTCTGACTTTGTCCTGGTACTTTGTGCCTGAGAGACATCTATCTCCCTTGGGGGAGATGCTGGGCACAACCCACTGGGATCCAGGAGACCTCCAAGGGTCTCACTTCAGCATCACTGTTTATAGGATCTGAGATCCTTGACTTTCATCAGGTATTTCTCCACTCTGGCTCACCTCAGCTGTTGAAACATTCTGGTGTTTTCTGCTATTTGTACAAACCCAGAACTTGCTGACTTTGGAAGTTTGATCTCACCTCCCTTGGCCATGACCCAGGTATGGGTATACTGGGCTGTCAGGAGGTGATGGATCCCCAAGTGATAGGGAGAGCAGTGCTGCACTCACCAAAGCAGGGCTCCAGCACACCAAGGAGACACCTAGTGCTCTGCTCCTCTGTCTTTTGCAATCCATGCCTGGCTTACCCTAGGTTGGATGTGGGCCAGGAAAGGGAGGGATCCCATCAGGCCTCAAGCAGCAGGGGGACAGGTCCATACCACCACAGGTCATTAGAGAGAGTAGTAAATGAATACAGTTTCAAAACCAACCCCCTAAGGACTTCCCACTTGCCCAGTGTTTTCCCTTTACTACTTGCATCTCTCCTTTAGCTGCTTCCATCTTCTCACTTCTGGTATGAAGCCCTGGTTTTGCCTCGTTTAAATAGCTTTTGTCCTCCCAAAAATGTAGTTCTGGTCCCTGATGTTTCTGTTGTCTAGAGCATGGGTAGATGAGTGAGTTGGCAGGCATTAGGAATGTCACCTTTCCAACGCTATGGATGCTTTTCTCTCCTCTTTAGCAACACAGATCCCTCCTGAGGGACACCCCAGCAGCTCCTCCTGGCTGCTGGGCATCAGTGCTGGCAAAGTATGTGCCAGGGCAAAAAGCCAGAGGTACTCTTGACCTGTCTTGACCTCTCAGCCTCCATCCCATCTCTTTGGCTCTCTGCCTTTGGGATTTCTCTGTGTGGTAAGAGGTTCAGCAAGGCACGTGGGGAGAGCTGAGGAGCTACGTGGTGGCTCCTCTAAAGCAGGGTGAAGCCCTGACGTGGGGAGTTGTGTTTGCCAGAGCAGATGTTGGGATCATTAGGGCTTGTGCTGCTTTTTAATAACTCTCCTTTGCTGTTGTCTAGATGAAGATCTCTTTCAATGAGACAAGTTTGCAGACTATGTTTGAGTACCCCTCAGAGAGCTCACTGGCAGAAGAGGAGGAGGAGGAGGAAGGACGCGCTTCTGAGGCAGAGGAGGACAAATCCTGCACCTTCTACATTCCACGCCCAAACAGCACTTTGCATCCCAGTACACCCAACTCAGGTGAATGAACGAGGTGCTGTGGTGGCACTGGGGTTACTGGTGGTGTCTGACACTGTCCATGTTCCCTACAGATGCTTATGGGGCTCCACACAGGTGGAAGTGTTGCTGGAGGTGACTTCTGCCAGCTGATGGCGGAGTTGGGGCTTAGTGGGAACAGGGCTTGAACCAGAACAGGGAACTGTGGGTGGGCATCTTTCATGGTGTTGCTGCCAGGATCCCAATCCCACTTCCTTTTGGGGTGGGGAGAAGTATTTATGGCAGCTTTATCCTTTCAGCAGATTTATCCAGCTACACTCCAAAGCACTCCGTGAAGTTCAGCGAGTGGCAGGAGCAGAAGTATGAGGAGATGCCTGCTTCAGAGGGACCCCTCCCAAAGGAAGCTGATTCCCACAGGAACCAAGTCATGGTGAGGCTTTACATAAGCAAGTCTTGGCTTTGTCCTGCTGTGCTCTCCTCAGCTTGGTCTGGACAGTGGATGGGATGAGATGAGCCTTCCGCTGAACAGTGGTCTTTGTGCTTCCTGCCCAGGGTGGCTGCCACTGCTCACAAAGGGACTCCCACAGGGTTCCTGTTGTGGACTGAATGGTTGCTTTGGACAAAGTTTATTAAAGGAACCCTTCTGTCAGGGTAGGAGGTTCAGAAGGTATCTCCTTGCTTTCTGAACTCCTTCTCAGAGAGGAGCCTAGGGGTGGTTGAGTCCAATCCTAGTCCCAGATTTGCTCAGTGGTTTATGTCTAAGGGATTATATAGGTTAGTTGAATCTTTAGACCACGTTGTCCCTCAGGATTAAGGATGGCAATCCAAATGTATTTATATCAAAAACTTGCTTATTTCAATTGACTAAAAGTACTAAAGAAGAAGGAAGAAGAAGGGCATTGATCAGAATTCTTTACTCCACAGAGTAGTTAGCTATCATTTGCTAATGCAGTGCACAATTCATTTGAAGCAAGACTCCAGCAACAGTCTTAAAGCTAGCAGAGTGATTAAGCAGAGATTGATGGCACTCAGCCATGCCGACGACCATGAGAGAATCTCTTTCTCTCAGCCTGGAGGGGGTAACCTTAGGAAGCATCCTGTCCAAGGGAGAAATACTGCACACCTTAGGAGAGGTGTATCAGGAGTTCCTGTAGTTGAGAAGTGGGACTGGGCTTTTACAGTGTCATGTGCTTGACTGTCAGCCAGATGTTAGTGGGCTACATGTGCCACCTCAAGAACCTCGTCTCCCCAGCTTTAGGTAAGGTACCAGTGCAATTACTTTGTTTCCCATATAACAATGACTTTTGATATTTGTGGAGTGAGGCTGATTTTAGCATTCTTCAAGCCAAAACCAGCTTAACCCTCCCATCTCCATCACTGATAACATTTGCAGAGGAGCAAAGGTTGAGCTGTTAACCCCCACGTAGGCAGAGCATCCTGCTACAGTCCCATGGCCACTGGCAGATCTGCCTCTCCCTCTCAGTGTGAAGGAGACCTAGGGCAGCTGGCACACTTTGCACTCCTGAGCACGTTTGGGAGGGTCAATTAAATAGGCTCGTTATCCCTGGGCAAGTTGCCAAGGCAGCCCTCACCCTCCGGAGGTGTTGGTACTCGTTTGGATTTGATGACACCTCCATGTCAACTCTGCTTTCTCCACAGCTCACCCCAGCAGAGAAGGGTGGACTCTCGGATTTCAGCAGCGAGCCTGCTCTCTATTTCTGATGGCTTCACCTTCCAGCCTGCAGCAGCAGCTGCTGGACACAGCCTGTCAGTGCAGCTTCCCAGGCTCCACGGAGATAAGCAGCACAGTTTGCGTCGGATCCTGATGCCAAGGGTGGAGGAGATGCTGTTGGGCATCTTCAGAGAATATTTGCACTGGATTCTGGGACCCAACTCCTACTTTTAAGGCATATGATTTATTCTGCCTGTGGCCTTGCATATTCCTTGTTCAAGATCAGCTGCCAATTAGGCAAACATCTTAAGGACAGACCTGTCATCCTGGGATGGAGGGAGCTGAGGCCACCCATGCAGGGGCTGTGTGGCTTCTGCACAGCTTTTGGAACCCTTCTGCCATCAGAGGCCCCAGTGAAGAACAGTTCTGGAGCAGGAGCAGTTAGCTGGATTCAGAGATGTGGTTTGGGTGTCAGTTTGGATAACCATAGAAGGTTCTTGGCATGTTTCTGGGTCTGAGCCATCATGGAATTAATGTGCCAGTTAGGTTCTTGTGGAGGAAGCTGGACTTGCTGTGGGAGGGATGGGGAGTAAATGCCTTTAGCTTTAGGTGTCATTTTTGCACTGCTCCTCTGATGCAAAGCACAGGAGGGCAGTTCCACTCCTTTCTTTTGCAGACCTTGAACAAGGAATATGGTGGTTTTTTCTAGGATTTTTATGGTTCTGTTGTAATTGTTTAATGCAGCCAATATGCAAAGGAATCTGCTAGGCTCTTCCATTCAAGTTTTCTACTACTGTAAACTCAGGGTCAAAATTGCACTCTGGAAAAGACAGAACACTGCTGCTAATGTGATTTGTACTTCTGGGATTAAAAGAGAGATGTGGTTGGAATAGATGTGGCCTCTTTGGGCTGTATGAAATGAGTGGTACCCCAGCATGTGGCTCCATCCAAAGGAGCAAGCTGGGGTCTTTGATTAAATTCCATATGTTTATTGGTTTGTCTGTTCTATGTGGATGTTGAATGTCTACTCAAGGTGACACTTGTCTGTGAGCTGAAAACACTCTGCATACCTTGCAGTTGCTCTGGTGTGGATTGTAGTAGCAGGAGGAAGGTTGTTCTGCTGAAAAAGGAGGTCAGGACTAAATATTAGAACATAGCTGCTTCTAGCTGTTCTCCTCAGCTGCCCTGGGTGCCTAAATGTTTCTGGAAAGGTAATGCAAAAAAAAAATCATGAGCTACTCAGCAGTTAGATGTTGCTTGGAGAGGCCACAAAGGAACACTTGCCACCTCCTTGCACTTCTAAGACTTGTCCCTTTCAAGCTAAGTGGAGCTCTGCTCCCTGAGTGACCTCCCAGCAGCAGTGAGCGGCTGGCAGTGTGACACCAGTCCCCTGGGAACAGCCATGAAGCCATGTCCTGAGGCTTCTCCCATTAATGGAATACTTCAGGACAAGATGCTGAGACTGGGCTAGGATGAGGGAAAATGCAGGGCCACTAGTGGCTGCTAGATTTAAGGGATGAGTAAGTTACCAGGTATGCAGAGTTAAACGCTGAGCAGTGCCCACAGCTGGCAGCTGTGCACACAGCTAGAGGAGACCAGGGGCTGTGTTGGATGAGAAGGTTATGCAGAGCTTGCCTAGCAGAAAAGGTCCCAGTGAGCATCTTGCACTGTGGAAAAGCTCAGGCCAGTTAAAAGCAGCCCTCTCTTCAGATTTGGAACTGAACAAAACTGCAGGTGATGAAGCAAATGCTGCTTGCAGTTAAAGTTAGGGATAAAGTGTCTGAACTAGACCTGACTTTGTTCTGCTCTGGATCAGTGAGGAATGCTAAAGCCAACAATACCCTGCAGCTTGTCCCAGTGACTTCAGCCAACTGAAATGCTGCCCTGGTGCTCTTGTGCTGTCCTCAGTGAATTAGCTCTGTGCCTACAACCTCTCTGGTTAGGACAGGCTCAGTGAAGGTGCAGGAGTGCAGAGTGTGCTGCTGAGGAGGGGCATGTGGTGCCCTGGTGTGCTGCCCGCTCCTCTGCTCCTCCTTCTGCTTTGCCTGCTCTACCTTGTAGCTGTGATTTGCACCTCGCTGAGTGCTGCCTTCAACACCTCCCAGCTTTGTCCTCCCACCCCTGTCTGTACCACTTGAACTCTGAGCTTGCTCTGGGCAGAGCAAGGTGAATGCTGTTGGGAGGGCAGAAGCACTAGCTGATGTCATCTCCTGGGATATGCTTCAGTCTCACTGTGCTCAAAACAAAGGGTATTTTTTTATAGATGCCTACTCTGATCTCTAGCATCTGAGGATTAACTTTAGTAGATCTCTGACTAATACCAAAGTGCATCTGAAAGGAAAATTTACTTCTGCAAAATGAAGACTTTTTATTAAACAAGTTTAGGAATGCTTTTTGCTTATTGTCCTTTTCCTTTTGAAGTGTTTTCTGACTCACTGGCTTTCTGAGCATCCCCAATTTCTCTCTTCAGGTCATCTGGCAATGCCTCCAGTATCTGGGAAAGAAATAAAAATAGCTTATTTTTACATAAACAAAATGTTTCTCTTCTGAGTTCCTTTCAAATTCAGCTGACCTACCTTGCAGCAAGAGGGATTCTCCAGCCCTTAACATGCCTCAGTTCTTGGTGACCTTTCATGCATGGTCAGTGTGGGAATATCTGGGGGGAAGCTTCACAGAATCACAGAAAGGTTGTGGTTGGAAGGGACCAGAAGTCATCTACTCCAGTCCAACCTCCCTGCTCCAGCAGGGTCTCTGAGGGCAAATTACTCAGGATTGTGTCCAAATGGGGTTTTTTTAGTATCTCCAGGGAAGGAGAGGCCACTACTTCTCTGGGCAGCATGTTCTGGTGCTCTGGCACCCTCACAGCAATGTTCTTCCTCGTGTTTAGGGTGGAACTTACTGTCTTCTGGTTTATGCCTGTTGCCTTGCATCCTATTGCTTGGTGCCATCAAGAAGAGCCTGGATCCATCCTCTTGGCACCCTCCCTTCAGATACTTAGATAAATTGGTAAGTTCCCCTCTCAGCCTCCTCTTTTCCAGGCTAAACAAGCCCAGCTCCCTCAGCCTCCCTCAGAATTGAGCTCCAGGAGCTCCCTATCTCTCTTGTACTGAGGAGCCCAGAACTGAACCCAGTGCTCCAGGTGGGGCCTCACCAGGGCTGAGGGTGAGGATCACCTCCCTTGACCTGCTGGCAGTTTCTCTAGGCTAGTGGAGACCTCATTCTCTCCAACTCCCTGAAAGGAGGCTGGAGCAAGGTGGGGGTTGGTCTCTTCTCCCAGGTGAGTAGTGATAGGACAGGAGGAAATGGTCTCAAGTTGTGCCAGAGGAGGTTTAGGTTGGACATTACAAGTATTTTCTTCCCCAAAAGGGTTGTCAAGCCCTGGCCCAGGCTGCCCAGGGCAGTGGTGGATTCACCATGTCTGGAGGAATTGAAAAGACATAGAGATGTGCTGCTTGGAGACATGGTTTAGTGGTGACCTGGTAGTGCTGGTTAATGGTTGGACTTGATAATCCTGGAGGTCTTTTCTAACCTTACTGATTCTATGCTTCTGTGACCCTTGTGAAATCACTAAGTGGTCAGAGATACAGGTAAGTGCCCTTAGATACCAGCAGAACGTGTTGGTGGGATTTTGCCACCTTGTCCATGGAGGAGGATGGAGTCCTGTGACTGTCAGGGGCTGGGAGAAGGTAAGGAGTATGGTTACAGACAGAAGAGGTACATCTGCAGGAAAGGAACTCTCTGACTGGCTTCTGTTTGCAGGATATCTGTGCTTCCTCTCCTAACTACCTCTGCTTTTTACTACTGCAAGTGTCTTTCAGTGTCAATAAAGATGAATTCAGTTTCAGGCAGGGGTTGTGTATCTCAGGTGAGGTTTCCTTTAAAAGATGCTGTTTTTCTGTGTAGCTTTACAACACAGTTTTTAAACTGTTACATTTTTATGTGGGTTCTTTTCCCTTCATCCCAATCCATCAGGTCTTGAAGTAGGCTGAGAAAATGACTCCAGCCTCATCTGAAAAGTAATTGTCATAGGAAGGCACCAGCTTTGGGAGATGAAGAAGATCTGATCCCATTAAAAACCTGCATGGGAGAAGAGTTGGTGCTGTGGAACCAACAAGCTCCTCAATACCAACAGAGGAAAGATCATCCTTTAAGAAGAGAAAGTGGACTGGAAAGATCCTTTTTGCCTCCTATCATTCCTCTTCTGGTCCAACATTTCTACTCTTTTAATTATATTACTGCATTAAAGATAGAAGAAATTAGAAGTTTGGCAAAAAGAGTGTCTAGTAGGTCAACAGGCTCAGGCTTCTCAGTGTTACCTGCATGAACCAATGGGTCTCCTGAGTCAATGTCTTGTCCCTGGTTTCCTCCTCCCTTTCCCTCCCCAAATGACAGTTTGTGAGATGGTCTTTTTCCAGGCGTCTGTTCCTGGGACCATTTTGATATATTTTGACAAGAAGCTTTCCCCAAGCTCAAACTGAACCAAACCAAGCCCCAACTCCAGCCTCTTTGTTCGTGCAGACTGTGTTGCTAGGAGCTAGGTGCCACTACGGACCCAGGCAGCTGCAGGATGCGTGGCCTTGGGGCCAGGTGGGGAGCCCTGGACAGGGGGTGCCTTGCCATAGGGGTTTGCCTGGCCATAGGGGGGTACTTGGCTGTAGGGGAGTACCTTGCCGTAGGGGGCTACTTGGCTATAAGGGGTTACCTGGCCGCAAGAGGTCCCTGGCTGTTACCTTGCCGTGGGCCGCCTCGGTATCGGCGATCATCCTGTCGAGCTGGCCGCGTTTGTTCAGGTGTTGGGCCAAACTCTCGCTGATACGGAGCAGCTTCGCGGTCAGCGCCCCGATCTGTGCCTGCAGCTGGTTACGCTCCGCCTCCTCCTCCCGGATCCTCCCGCTCAGCTCCTCCCGCCGGGCGCGCAGCTCGGCCAGCCCTGCGCGGAGCGGGGCCGTCAGGGACCCGCTCCTGCCAGACCCCCTACTGGACCCGGTCCTGGCCCCAGCCCCAGCCCCGTCCCCGGCTCCGCTCACCCTCCAGCAGCTCTGCGTTGTAGCCGCACAGCGCACGCCCCAGCCCGCCCGCACTCATCTCCCCGCCCCGGCCCAACGCTCGGCCGCGCTCCGCCTCTTCCTGCGGCCCGGCTCGATGGAGCGGGCGGGAGCCGCGGGGCTTTCTGCCGCCTGGCACACGCTCAGCACCGCCTTGGTGCCGCCCGCAGCCTTGGGGCTGGTGAGCCGGGGACGGGAACGGGGGTTTTGCGGGGGGCTGTGGGGCCCGAGGGACGACGCGCCGCTCCCCGCACGCTGCCCTCGGGTGGCTGGGCCCGGTCGGTACCGGCCACCCCGTAGGCTCGGGGCAGGCCCCGAACCCTCGCTCCGTCGCTCCCGGGTGGCTGAGGCGGCCCCTGCCTTGTCCCCGGGCCTAGGTGGTCCCTTTCGCTCCTCGGTCCGGTTTTGGGTGTTGCCTCGGGGCTGGGAGGGGGAGAAGCTGCTGGACCTGCCGACTGGGGATAGGGGAAAGGAGGCTTTGGGTGTGGGGCGACTGAGCTTTGTTCGGGGGCTGTTGGGGAAGGGCCGGGGAAAGTCCCATCCTCCTCCTCCTTCCCATCACACCGGCCAGGAAAGCAGAGGAGATGAGCAGCATCTGCTCCCTGCTCACTCCACGGGGAAGCTCGGGTGGCCAAGGAAGGTTTTGCCCCGGAGTCTGGCTTCTGGGGGACCAGAGGGCGGCTCGTAGCCTTCCCATCAACAGAGCTCGGTGCTTCCCAACAGCCACGTCCCAGCTAGCGTGTGTGTCCCATAGCAGTGGCAGGTGCTCAGGTAGGGTACGTCTGGGAGGTGGGTGCTTGGCTTCCAGCAGCGGGCTAGGACCTCAGGAGGTCTCTATGGAATAATGGTATCCACCTGGTGCTGTTTGGTAGCAGAATCCAGGTGGATGTTGTCCCTGCTCTTCCGGATGAGTGGTCTCTTCTGCCACAGGTCCTCCTAGACAAGGCAGCCTGTGCTCATTACTTTGATATCCCCTCTGCTTTTCAGGCAGCACCGAGGTCTGATGCTTTGGGGCATCTGAAGGATGCTGACCTCCGGGCAGCCCTGGATGTGCTGCGGTGTTACGACTTGCACTCGGTGGTGGAGGAGTGGTTCATCGAGGTACTGCAGACAGACCTGCAGGTGAATATAGGTCCTGAGTTCTGGAACAGCATCAACCAGTATGAAAACACGGCTGACGAGGCGCAGTGCGCCTCACTCCTGCTGGATGCGTTTTGTCTTCTCAAGCGCCGCCTGGACCCCTACCTGAACAGCCTGGAACTTCTGG
Organism: Galbula dea; assembly: GCA_013399015.1. NCBI lineage: Eukaryota > Metazoa > Chordata > Aves > Piciformes > Galbulidae > Galbula > Galbula dea. The sequence continues at coordinate 1,045,330 of VWZX01010910.1, read as the reverse complement.
AGAGGTGGACCAAGGCAGGCTTGCTCCTGGGGACAGGTGCTCAGATGCTGCAAGAGAAGGTCTACACCATGTTCAGAGCTATCCTTTTCTTCACCACTACCAGCTCCTTCCAGGAAATGATCCAGCAGTTCTACAGCCGCACTTTCAGGATATACATGGGGCAGAGGAAGAAAGGAGAAGGTGGAAGCAACGAATGTGAGAGCAGCATGAATGAGACTGAACAGGAGAGCGATACTGAGGAGGGCGGAGGAGAGAGCTCGCTGTGCACAGGTTGCAGCAGCAAGAGAGAGCAGTGCTGGTGCCACAAAGCCATGGAGCAGTTTCAGCAGCTCAATGACATTCTGTACGTAGGTTCTGGGGTGGTGGCTGTCACTCAGAAGCAGCAGATGGTCTGGACAGGGAGCAGCAGCAGCTTTTCTTGGTGTCTGAAATGGCAGGAGCTGCATGTGAGGTCAGACTGTATCATGGTACTGGGAACAGAACCTGATGCAGGGTTTCTGCAGCTGGTTGTCAGCCAGTGGTTGAACTAGAGCAGATCTTTAGGCAGAAAGTTCTTCTCCCTGAATATGAGAACAGCTTCCTCTTGCTGTAATGCCTTCTGTCCATGGAGAGGCAAACCCTTCTAAAGGAAAAAGCTTTGATGGCTTGACAACGATGTTTCTAAGGAAGATGGGTTAGCAGTGGTGTCACCTGTTGCGTGTGTAGTGCATGTGAGGAGCTGTCAGAGCACGTGAACTCAGAGCTAAGCCTGGACCTGTGGAGCACACAGGGAGGAAGGTGCCTTCAGGTCGTTAGGTTGTCTTTCTTTGCTTGTGCCTTTGCTTCCATGTGCTCTGACTGGGTCACTCTGTCTGTAGCCACCGGCTGCACTTGCTGGAGAGAGTGAGCGCCGATGCTGTCACCACCATCTTGCACAGGATGATAGAGGAGAGGATGGAGCAGCGATGCAGGGGGGAATACGAGCACTCCTTCCTGAATGAGTTCCAGGAGGTAAGGAGGGCATGTGGCTAGTGAGGGCCCTTCCTTTGGGGATGTGCAGCTGCTCCTGTTACTGGTTTAGCAGCTCAGGCTGAAAGCAGATTCTGCCTGAGGATACCTGGTCCAGGGCTAGGACTCCACCTTCCTTGGCAGCAGAGGTGGTTAAAGCTCTCTTTTTTGATTGATGCTAGCAGGGAAGGTTTGCTCTGACCTGTGTGTAATGGGCTATTACATTTCACCTGGTCATGTCTGTAGTAATGAGGGAATTTCAGCTTTACAAACCACAAGAACATGCAGCAGCACCTAGCCTTTAGAGAACCCTCCCTCTGTGCAGGTGGGCTCAGAATGTGAATTTGTGTGGTTGTTTTCTTTCTTCTTTCCCATTTTTCAGCATCCCTTTAAAATGTGAAGCAAAGGTGGGAGGTGACACTGGTATTGATCTCACCAGTGTGCCACACACAGAACTAAAATCCTTCCTTAAACCTACCCAGTTGTTTTCCTGCTACCTTCAGCCAGGTTTATGTTGAGCTGCTTACCCAGTGTGACCTTAAAATGAAATTCTTCACCAGGTTATGGCTTGTCCAGGACACAGTCCTGGCTCTGCAGGCATGCCCTGCACTCTGTGTTACTTGGTGTATTGAGGAACAGTGTGTGAAGCCAGGTTGCCTTCTGAGCCAGGCTGCCCTCCCCGGTTGCCCTGGTTTCCTCACTGGTAGCCACACTGGCTGTTTGTGTTGCCTGCAAACATCAGCAGTCATTTTATATTTGCTTCCATTTAGTTGCTGTGCAACACTTTCTTTATTAGACCTTGTGTGAGATCCAGTTAGATGACCTGGAGATTGCTTAAGGACATTTTAAGGGCACCAGAGACAGTGGAACTCTCTTCTGGTTGTCAGCTGTTGCAGAAGGTCCCCTCATGGCCATCTCTTCAGAAGCTGCAGTGTTGGGGGATGGCAGAGGTAGGAAGAGATGATTAAAACACAATAAAGTAGGAAGAGGATCCAAATTGGGAAGATACTGCAAAAAAAGGAAAGCAGGCACAAGTGTGGCAAGTTGAAGGGAAAATAGAAGTCTGAGAAGCAGAGTTCTGAAAGTAGGAGTGCTGACAGCAAGCCTTCTTCCCAGCCATCACTCTGGAGAGTCAGTCACTAATCAGGCTGTAACAGGAGCACTCATAGAAGATAAACCTCTGGGGAAAAAGGGGTTGGTTTGATAATAACTGTATTCCTTAAGATGAAGTGGCTTTGTTTCACTTGCAGTCCTTTCAAAGCCATTTGTTCTTCAGGAGAATTCTTGATCAGTTTTTCACTGTTTTGCCCAGATTGATGCCCAGGGGTTCTGCAGTTCTCAGTCATGTAGATAATTACAGATGAGCATAATCAAACCAGTTTGGGACTTAGCATTTTTCTTTCAGGCTGCCCAAATCCAATTACCCAAAAAGATTAATATTTATCAGCTATTAAAACTCAAAAGTGCTGCACATTTGCCACCTTGAAGGAAAAATAAAATGAAAAATCCACATTTCTTCTGACTCTTTGGCTATTGTAGTTTGGAATTGGATCTCTGGCTGTTGTAATTGAAATTTGACAGTTATTCATTTCCCTGTAGAAAACTAAATCCCACATGTAAAAAATTAACCTCCTGGTGCTCTCTGCTGGGGTTTTTATTGTACTATTCAGTGGCTAGGCTGGTATTTGAGGTCTTAGTTTCAAGTGCCTGACTTTGGTTGGTAGGGGTGTGTCTGTGAGTCCTTAGGATGCCTTATTTGCTCTTCATGATTTCAGGATTCACAGAAATTTTGGTCCAAGGACCATGTGGTAGTCAACTTGCTCATGTTCTTAGAAAGAGAGTAGTTCTGCAAGTACAGAATAGTCTGCATGTGTTGGAATATAGCTTATCCTCTCTGAGCCCAGCCTGTGCACAATCCTCAGTCACCCCTTATCTTCTCATGCACATCTGCAGAGTCTATAGCTGGTAACTTCAGTTCAAGCTCATATTTTTTCAGCTGGCCTTTTGCTGGCTATAACCCAGCCCAGAGTGCATTTGGAGAGCAGCTGGAGCTAGTGCTGTCCTTGGCTGGCTGCTTATTGCCGCTTGCAGCGGTAGCTGCCTGGTGATGGGGTAAGTGTGGGACATGGTTATGCATCCAGCTGTGGTGTTCATCATCTCTGTGCTCTCCCTCTCCCTGTGCAGTGGATTGAGAAAGTGATTGGCTGGCTCAGCAGGGTTTTCCTGCAGGGTGGTCCCTCAGCACGCTCCTCTCCAGAAGCTAGCAGCACTTTGAAGCGCTGGAGGTGCCACGTCCAGAGGTTCTTCTACCGCATCTACGCCAGCATGCGCATTGAAGAGCTCTTCAGCATTATTCGAGGTAGGTGTGACCCTCAGCCTGAGCTTCAGCTTCTGGTTACTGTGCAGGTTCCTGGGTGTTCTAAGGCACAGTGTTCATTCACTCTTGCACTTGGGTTGGATGAATGGCAGATCTCTTTTCGTCTCCCGATGTGCCATGCTGTCTCCTCTTGCCTTCCTGCAGATCATGGCGTGTTTCTAATCGCTGCTTGGTTTGTAGATTTCCCAGAGTCGAAGCCTGCTGTGGAGGATCTCAAGTTCTGCCTGGAAAGGACTAATCAGAGGCAGCAGCTGCTCAGCTCCCTGAAGAGTGCTCTGGAAATGCGACTTCTGCATCCTGGTGGGTTTTCCATCCCTGTATATGTCCTAACACTGCAAGGGGTTTGGGCATGAGTGAGGATCTTCTGGGAGCCATCAACAGATTCCATTCTTGATGAGTGAGAGACAGCCAGGCTGTGCATGTGGTGTGCTCTCTGTGTGGGAGCGTGCAAGGGCAGCAGTCACTGCTTATATCCCAGCCCTTTCTTCCCTCATTTTTGCAGGATGATGAGGAGCTGAGCTCCAAGTTTAGCTTTGGCCCAGGTGGATAGAGGCTTCTCTGCTGTGTGCAGTCTGACCTCCAAATGCACAGTCTGGGCTCAGCTGGTTTGTGGTAGACTCTGAGCCTGCCTTTGTCATTGGAACTGGTTTCTGAGACATACAGATCTGCTCTCTCCCTTTGGCTGGGGCAGTAGGGCAGCAAGCCCTTCAATCTCCAACTCCATAGATGAAACAGAGGGCTTGGAGCATCCAAGCAGTTAGTCTGTGCTCTGGGGCTCTGACTCTCTCTGCCCCTCTTCTGTAGGAGTCAACACATCCGACATCATCACTCTGTATATCTCAGCCATCAAGGCCTTGCGGGAGCTTGACCCCTCCATGGTTATCCTGGAGGTCGCCTGTGAGCCCATCAGGAAGTATCTGAGGTAAGAGGCTTGCAAGTCAGCTGTGCACATTTTCTTCCTTTCCCTTCCCTTCCCTTCCCTCCCCTTCACTTGCTCTGGCTCTCTTGCCTGTTGGCAGGACTCGGGAAGACACGGTGAGGCAGATTGTGGCTGGTCTGACAGGGGATGCTGAGGGCTCTGGTGATCTTGCAAACGAGCTCTCAAAAGCTGACCCAGTGACTCTGGAGAATGGCCAGGAGAGTGATGATGACATTGCAGAGCCAGGAGACTGGGTTCCTGATCCGGTTGATGCAGATCCAGGTTAGACCAGATGTCCTGGTAGCCTGCTGTTTTCTCTGGTGGGCTGTATTGAGCAGCTCACCTGCTAGTCTTCCAGAGCTAAGCTGGGCTGGAGCAGGTCTCTGTTCCTCTTGCACTGTCATCTGCTTTCACTAGGAAAATCAAGTTCCAAGCGTCGCTCCTCAGACATCATCAGCCTGCTGGTGAGCATCTATGGCAGCAAGGACCTGTTCATCAACGAGTACCGCACGCTCCTGGCTGACCGCCTGCTGCATCAGTTCAACTACAGTGCTGAGAGGTGAGGTCCAAGGGCCCCACCCCAGGGCTTTCCATGGTAAAATCACCTGATAAAGGTGTGCTTCAGCCTTGGTCCTAGGAACACCTGTTTCTGGAGCCAGGAATGTCTTTGGCCATTTCCTCTGCAGCTGTGGGTTCACATCTAGGATTTCATGCACTTGGGCTGTTTCCTGCTCAGTCCTGCCCTTGGCTTGCACTAATAGGGCAGCTTGTAGGAAGCTGGGGCCAGCGACACCCTCTTAGCTGCATCCCACATGTTCTGGTGCCCCTCATAACCAGCACAGGCTGCTTAGGGTCAGCAGAAAGCATCAAAGTAAGAAAAAGGGATGAAGCATCAGAAAAACTCAGTTGCAACCCAACTGTGTTCTCTTGATTCAAGAGCTGCAGTGCTTTTCCCTTCTCTGAAGTGCAGCTCATGCAGACCATGTCTGGGAGGGGCAGACTCAGGCAGGTGGCTCACCAAATGCTGTGGAAGCACTGTGTTGTTGAGGAGCTTGGCTAGGTGCTGTGCTCCTCCAAATGGAAGGGATGGGAAGGAGTTCAGAAAGCTGCTGGTCTGGGGAGGAAATGACTGTTCCTCACTTAGATGCTGGGAGACATCCTGTTCATCCTGTGCCTTGCAAAGCTTCCTAGGAAGAGCATCCCTGTGCCAGGGACTATGCTTTTTGGCTGTGGTGCAGGTGGTGGAGGCCAAGCCAGGCTCTTCTGTCTGTGGGACCTGTGTCTGATCTGTTGCTTCTCTTCCCAGGGAAATCCGCAACGTGGAGCTGCTGAAGCTGCGCTTTGGTGAAGCTCAGATGCACTATTGTGAAGTCATGTTAAAAGTAACTTCTTATTTCTTGAGGGTTTTTTTTCCTGCTTGTTTGGTTTGGTTTTATGTTGGTGTGTGATGATTTTTTTTTTCTTGTTTATTTGTTGGGTTTTGTTTTGTTTTGAAAAAATTCAAACCCTGGGTGTTTGAGCTCTCTGGGGAAGGGAAGGGACTTGAGGAGTGACCCAAAAAAGGTCTTTTAGGAAAGTGGGGTTCCCAAAATCCCAGTGAGGGGGCTGGTCTGTGACAGGCAAAAGAGTATTCAAAGTTATGTCTGGTTTTTGAGCCCTGTGGGGTGTGTTGTTGACGCTGGGGGATGGTTGCTCTGATGCTGTTGTCTCTCCTGCCCTGTCTGCAGTACAGTGTTCTGGCACTGAAGAGCTGGGCTCATCCAGCTCCTCTAGAGTTGAGACTCTAGAGTTTAATTCACTTGGAGCCCTGTGGGAAGAACACAGGTCTGGAGGGACTCCAGTGTAGGCTGGTGTTGAACCCTTCCTCCAGCTCCTCAGAAGTGTTTTGGAGTATGCATCAGACATCCTAGGAGATGCTTATGATCATATCCTTTCTGATGTCCTCATCATCGCTAGGAGACAGTGCTAGTCACCTTGTTGAAGCCTCTCCTGTACTAAGGGCTGGCACTGACTTGCAAGAGAAGGAGCTGCCTTAGCTTCCTCTGCCTCTTCCAGGACATGGCTGACTCGCGGCGCATTAATGCCAACATTCATGACGAGGAGGAGAAGCTCCCGGAGGAGGAGAGGCCACCCTTCAACCTCGTGGCTGTCATCCTGTCCAGTGAGTTCTGGCCACCACTGAAAGAGGAGAAGCTAGAGCTTCCAGAGCAGGTCAAGGAAGCCATGGAAGCCTATTCCAAGAAGTATGAGAAATTAAAGGTGATGCAGCCTTAAGCCTCTCTAAAAAAAGGGGTATGCTGTTCAGACTTTGTGTAGCATGAGGGTTGCAAAGCTCCCGTTAACACCCCTTTGAATTTTAGCTGCCGGTGCAACCATGCTGCTGTGGTAGAATCCAGAGTCCTTCAGCTTTCAGTCGAGGTTAAAAGCTGCCAAAAGAAGAGTTTCTCTCTTTCTGGGGTCCCTAAGTGATCACAGTGGCTGCAGTCAGGGAAGAGAGTTTGCTAAAATAGGCAAGTGTTTGTTAGTTACCGTGGGTACTGAGCTGGAAGTTCAACCTCCTTGAGCATCCTCAGCGTTCAGAGCAAGCAGTGCTCTTTTCACATCAGTATCAGAAGAGATTGCTCCTCTTCTGAGGAAATCCTGCTCCAGATGAGTATTTTCCAGTAGGAGTTTGTCCTGAGTGGCCCAGTTGGTCTTCAGTGTTTCCTCAACCTGTGCTTACCCTACCAGGGAGCTGAGTGACTGGTTTTCAGGCTGGAGAGAGGCCTTGGCCTTGGGCAAGGGCTGGATAAGAACTGGTACTGAGGAGGATGTTTCCTATGAGGGGGTAGGCAGTGCTAGGTGACTCATGAGGAGGGGAGCAGCCTTTCTACATGGTGTGTGGAGTGCAGCTGGTCCTGGTGTTAGAAGGACATTTGCAATAACACAGCACTTGGTGGTTCCTGTTAGAAGACCTACTGTAAGAGACTGCCTCTCCCTTTTCCAGGCCATGAGGACCCTGAACTGGAAGTACCACCTGGGCCTGGTGAGCTTGGAGGTGGAGCTGGCAGATCGCACCCTCTCCCTGTCCGTCTCTCCTGTGCATGCTGCCATCATCCTGCACTTCCAGACCAAGAGTGAGTGCTGTGGCAGGGACTCAGCACTGCCAGCCGTGTCTGTCTGCTTCCTCTGTCTGGGAAGACCACGTTACCTGGGTGGCTGTCGGCTCTGAGAGCTCTGGCAGCAGGACCAAGACCTGGTTCATGGGCTTGGATCTACCACAGGGCTTAGCCAGGTCTCCAGCTCTCTTTGGAGACAGCAGCCGGCAGGGGCGCAGCTCAGCGCCCGGCAGGGCCACAACTCGCCACCCAGCCAGCTTTCAGGAAGTTGCTGTATGCAGCTGCTTGCTCCTGGCAGTGGTTCCTCAACCTTCCCCATCCTCTTATTAAGTCCTGACATGCTGGGGGTGGCCTGGTGTCCTGTTCTCTTCTCTGACATCCATGCTCCCTGCAGGTACGTGGACACTGACAGAGCTGAGTGAGGTGCTCAAGGTGCCTGTGACATCGCTGAAGCGTAAGATGACTCTGTGGCTGCAGCAGGGGGTCCTGCGTGAAGAGCCCCAGGGCACCTTCACCGTGATTGAGGAGGAGCAGAAGGACCAGGTGGAGAAGGTTGTTCTGATAGACAGTGACGAGGAGGGGGACTCTGCCATGGCGTCACAGGCTGACCAGAAGGAGGAGGAGCTGCAGGTACACATCCCTGTGTCTCAGCTGCTTGTGAAGCTGGCAGGACAACACAGACATCTCGTGCCTTTGGGGTTGGGGAATCTGATTAAGGGGATGGATTCTATTTGCACTTTGGATTTGCATTTTCCACTGCAAGTGGCTGAGTCCAGCATGAGGGGGTTTGAATTGGGTATCTCTTGATAAGTGCTCACAGGTGCAGGTGCTGGATTGCAGCCTTCTCTCCAGAAAAGTCTAAAACCATTTGGACATCTCTCAATCTCTTTTTTTCTATTTAAAGAAAGAAAAAGTCTGAGACATGATTTCATATTTGAAAATAGTCATAACTTGACTTGGATTCACCCAAGCAGTGCTTTTTTAGCACTTCAGACTTCCAGAAAGGCTTACACAGCACTTAGAGCTGGACCTTTACCTTCTCTGTGTTGTGGTCCTTGGACACTTCCAGTGCTTTTCCTCCCCGTGTGTCATGTCATGTGTCTTGTGCCACTGTGCAGCACGGAGGTGTCATACTGGTGTTTATCCACTGAGGGTCATGCACGTACTGCATGGCAGATCCTCCTTTCTAGCATGTGTCCTAACACCTAGTGCTGTTCTGGGATACCTCCTGTTGAAAGACCACGTGCTTGTGTCTGAGGGCAGAGCATACTGCCAGCCACAGCCCTGCTATATCTTTATGGTGGAGAAGACACTGGTTTACTGGTGCTTGTGTGTCTCCCTTTGCAGCTCTTCTGGACATACATCCAGGCTATGCTGACCAACCTGGAGAGCCTGTCCTTGGAGAGGATTCACAGCATGCTGAAGATGTTTGTGATGACAGGCCCAGTGGTTACAGAAATTGATATACAGGAGCTGCAGGGTTTCCTCCAGAAGAAGGTCCGGGACCAGCAGCTCATCTACTCTGGAGGTGTCTATCGCCTGCCCAAGAACTGCAACTAGGCTGCAAGTGTCCCTCCTTGCTTCTCAGTGTCACCTTGCTGTGCTGGTGCTCAGCTCCTGAGTGCTGCTCAGCAATCTGCATCCTGTTGGGAAGTTTCTCTGCTCTGGGGGTTTGCTGTGCCCCCTGCCCTCAAAGAGTGTCCTTTTCACCCCACAGCTTCTGGGGCTGGGCCTGCTCCCCCATTGCTGTTCCTCCCATATGTGAGTGTCTGGGCCCGCTTCTCTGGTTAATAAAAGCCAGGAGCCTCCTTTTGCAGATGGAAACAACTCTTCTTTCAGCAGAGCACTCTTGGCATCAGCCTTCCCACGCTGAAGGGGCAGGCAGGAAACTCCCTAGTCTGCTGGGCACCATCTCCCTTTTGTTGGGTCTCCTGTGGCCCTGGGAGGTTTTGGGAGGGGGGCTCTTGGCTCAGGTTGCTGTCTGGGCCTCTCAGTGTGGCTAAAGCAGTGTCTGGTAGCTGGCTGGGATGAGCAAAAGCAAATGTTCATGCTGTCTCCTTGGGCTTACATGGTAGGAGGACTCCAGGGTCTGCCTGCCCTTGTTTGTGACTCTTAAATTGTGTGGAATAATTATACTGCAGGATGAAGAATGCTTTAGGTGGCTGAGAGGTAGCAGTTCCTCAGGGCAAGCTGTTTGGTCCTGGAGGGTAAGTGGAGTATCTGGGTACTGGTAGCTTTGCTTTATTGTGGCACCAAGACACATCTCCCTTCCAAAACCATAGCTGCTGCCCTCAGGGGTGCATCACCCTGGTGTGCTTCAGAGTTAGTGGCGCCCCTGAGGTGCAGGTGGATGGGATCATCCCTGAGCTCTGCTGGTTGTACATCCTGCTCCCAACCTGGGTACCAAGCAGTGGGTTTCAGGACTATTCTGTCTCCACCTAAGAGCATTCAGGCTTCCTCTGTCCTACTTTGCAGGCAGGTTTTGCTCATCAGGAGGAATATGCTGGGGAAATGTGGCTTTTACTGAAAATTAGCTTTCTGTGAATGAGCTTGCACAGTGCCAAGAGTCTTTCCCTTCTTCTGCTGAATCTTCTGTCCCAGCCTGTGGACACTGCAGCAGCTGGAATGAAGATACCAAAGGGCCACGTGTAAAACACTGGAGCAACCCTGGCTGTGCTTCCAGGTGCATGAGAGACTTGTGGAACATGGGAAACAATCTGTAGGTAACATTTAACCTCGGTTTTCAGTGCCTAAAGGCCCAGAAGTGCCATTCAGTGGGCATCACTCCTGCAGCTGCAAGCAATGGAGAACTTCCTATCTCCTCACTGTGCACACTGATGTGTTTTCCTCTGGGTGAGAGCATGTGTTCTTGTTTCCCAGTGGCACTTCACACCAGGCTGGTGGTGGTGTGACACTAGGAGCTGGTTGACATGTTCAGTTGTGAAGATTAAAACGTTCCTTGTGCTGCAGGGACTCTGGTGACCACTCAATAAACCCCAGTCTGTGAAGGTGTAGGGTATTGCTGCAGGTAAAGCCAAGGAAAAGAACAGCAAGGTGGACTCCAGGATCTTACAGGTCTTTTCCAACCTAAATGATTCTCTGATTCTATAATCCCAAACCACAGCAGGCAGAGGAGGGAAATCCATGCCTGAATGCATGAGGAGCCCCACCAGACCCTGGTAGGACACCTGCCTGGATCTGTTGTTGTCTGAGGTTGGGCATGGCTGGCCTTGTTGTTCCTATGCCTGTGGAATGTGGCTGGTGACATGCCTTGGAGCCACACCTGGGACACAAGACACAAACTCGTGTTGAACTCCAGGCAAAGGTCTCTGCTGCCTGCTCAGTGCTCCTGCAGCAGGTCTGGGTGGGTTTTACCTTACAGAGAACACCTCCTGGGGACTTTTTCATGTTCCCTCAAAGGCTTCCTAGCTCCTTGTGCCCTTGATTAGCCGTTGCTTGCATGCTCACCCACTACTGAATAAATAAAAGCAGCCCACAAGCACCTGGGCTCTGTCCCAAACCCACATGCCCTGAGCAGGCAAGAGGGAGCAAGACGTGGGCAGGTTGTGCAGACATCTCTGGAGGCTCCCTCCTTCCTGTATGTGCTGCAGGTGCAGAGCCCCAGGGCTGCATTTCCCAGCTTCTTTTGGTTTATTTTGGATTGTTTTGCTTTATTTTTTCAGGGAAGAAAACTCTTTGAGCAGACAGAAGCATCTGGGAAGGTAGGCAGCTGTGGGGCAGAGAGGTCACTGTCTGCTGGCTGGAGAGGCAGAGCTAGCCAGGGTGTGCCAGGATGTGTCCAGCCCCACGCTGCCTGGCTGACCAGGGAACGTCTGGGCATGCTGTGGCTGCGACAGGGTGGGGAAACATTTGTTTGATCTTCTGAGATCAAAGAAATCAGCAGTTTTGCAATGGGGCTGCTGGCAGCCAGGGCTGTCCCCAGCCACCAACAGAGCCAGGGTTGGCTGCTGGGGCAAGGAACGTGGCTGGGAGGAACTCCAGGACCCTCCCTGATTCCAACCTTTAATGGTTCTGTGAGTCTGTGACTGGTCCTAGTGGGCTTAGAGTTGGGCTTGTTCAGCCTAGAAAGAGAAGGCTTCAGGGAGACCTTATAGTGACCTTTCAGTACTTCAAGGGCCTATCAGAAAGCTGGGGAGAGACTTCTTGTCAGGGCCTGTTGTGACAGGAGAAGGGATGATGGTTTGAAACTAAAAGAGGGAGATTTAGACTAGATGGAAGGAAGAAATGTTTGACACTGAGGGTGGTGAGAGCCTGTCCCAGGTTGCCCAGAGAGGTTGGGGATGTCCCATCCCTGGAACCACTCCAGCTCAGGTTGTTTGGGGCTCTGAGCAACCTGATCGAGTTGCAGATGTCCCTGCTGACTGCAGGGGGTTGGACTAGATGCCCTTGGAAGGTCCCTTCCAACCCAAACTATTCCATGATTCTGTGTTTATGGATGGATGTGGGTGGATCTATTCCCTCTGTGGTGCTTCCTCACCCCCAAGGCAGGGTGCTGTGGGGCAGTGAGCATGCCCCAGCCATTCCCCATTCCCAGCAGCATTCCCAGCCTCCCCATGCCAGGACCAGGGGCACATCCAGACCTCCCTGCTCTGCCCAAAGCTGTGGTGGAGCCATGGAGGTCAGGGCAGGGAAAGGCAAGGCATGAGCATCTGTCCTGCCCTGACATTTGCCAGCTGCCCTGGTGCTGCTCCACGGGATGGACCCATGGGGTGGGGGCTGGGTTTGTCCATCCTGAGCCAGAGGGTGAGACTGAGGGGACTTGGAGTCATGGGAGGTCCTGGCACAGCTGAGCTGTAGGGTGGTTGTTTCAAAATGTGACAGGAGGAAAAACTAGTTTAATGAGTGCTTCAGCTTTTATGGCATGTAAAAGTCTTAAAATTAATTGGAACAAGCTGGAGACACAGTTTTTCAGCCTGAATGGAGGAAAGTGGAGCTAAAAAAAAGGCTTTTGGCTCTTCCCTGCAGTGTTCACTGTGTAGCCACATTGCTTCAGGCCAGAGCTGCATCTGCTGGCCAAGGTGAAGCCCTGTCCCAGGTCCCTTGTCTTTGTAAATTGCTTCCACGGTTACAGGAAAAGGAGAGAAAAAATATTCATGGCTTGCAAATGGATGTGAAATCCAATTTCTTTCCTGCTTAGCTGCTTGGGAATGGCTCTGATTCCTCCAGGGTGTTTTACAGGGGCCCTTACTGCACCATATGAACCCTTTCAGTGGACACTCAGGAAAGTACTGGGATGGTTTTCCCTGGTCAGCCCTTGGGAGATGAGTCAATACTCACGGCATCGAGGGGATGCTGACAGTGGGATGCTGTGGAGGTGCCTCCCACCCACTGCAGGAGGAGGTCCTGTAGGCACTCACTGCACTCAGTCTTCTCCAAATTATTTCCCAAATTCTCATTTTTCCCCCTGATTTTCCCCATTTTTTCCCCACCATAAAGAGCAGTGTGACTCTGCAGCCTCCTGGGTGACCAGCACCTGCTGCTCATCCCTGCCCTCACCCAGCACCCACCCCAGAGCCACCCTGCTGCTGGGCCCAGCTGCTGCTTCCTGGCATGACTGTGCCCTTCCTGACAGTTCCATGAGGCCACCAGGGTTGGCATGTGAGGGAGTGAAACTACCAAACCCATTTGCCTTGTGGTTTTTGTCCTTTTTTTTGTTAGTTACTTTTCTTTAAATTGTTTTAGTGAGGTGGGGATGGAGCTCAGCTGGAGGAGGAAGAAGTGGCAGGTAAAAGTTGGGGTTTAGGAGCAGTCATTGGGACCAGAGCTCCTGGAATAGCTTTGAAAATAGCCAAGAGAGAAAAATCCTCCCTCTCCTTCTGAGTGATTGCCCTCCTTCACCTTGGTCTATTTATAAACTGTTTAGAAGGACCACGATAACCCAAGCAGGATGCTGCATCCCTGCAGGACACATTCCCCAGGCCACAGATAAACTGTTTGGGTTATTTGGGACGTGTTAAAGCAGAGCTGCTTCCAAAGGTTGGAAATTTTTGCTAAGAGTGAGACTGGGAAGAGCTCAGGGTCTGACTCGACAGCCCCAGGGCCACATCCTGCCTGGGGAGTTGCTGGTCTGGTTTTCCCCCCAGATTGGTGCTGGGTCCACTGGGGTGCAGGAGGGCTGACAGGGCAGAGAGAGCCCATGGATGTGAGGGGCTGGAGCAGCAGTGGAATCTCAGAAGAGATCAACACAAGGTGGGTGATAGAAAAGGAAAAAGAACTTACCCAACAGCCCAACCTGTTGGTGTCTGGGGTGGTTGGTAGCACTGCAAAAAGGGCAACTTGATGCTCAGAAAAGAGACCTCCGAGTCTGGAGAGGACTCTGTGGAGCTGGATCCCTTGCAGGATGCCTGCCAGGGGCTGCTGACCCCTGTCTGCTTGGGCAGCCCCAGGCCAGGGAAGCTGCTGCCCACCATGGGTCGGATTGTTTTATTCTGTGCTTTGATTCCCTTTCTGGGGCTGCAGGAGGAGCTTGGCTGCCAGCTCAGGGCTGCTCGGGGGTCTCTGGATCTGCACCCTGATGCATTTCCCCTTCTCCACTTGCAGGCTCTCACTTTCTATTCCAGGGCTCCCTGCCTGCTTTGCAGCCATGGGGGAGCATTTCTGACCTCTGCAGACATTTTCTCAGTAAATTCTGTGACCTTAGCCTCCTCTGGCTTCTTTTTTGACAGATTTCCTCCTTTTTTTGCAGTTTTTCCAGGTGAGGCTGGTGCTGTGGGTAGGGGATGGGACAAGATAGGAAATGGCCTTAGGTTATGCCAGGGGAGATTCACGTTGGAGATGAGGAACAATTTCTTCCCTGAAACGATTGCCAAGCCCTGGCCCAGGCTGCCCAGGGCAGTTGTGGAGTCACCATCCCTGGAGAGGTTTAAAAGCCATGGAGGTGTGGTGCTGAGGGACATGGTCTAGTGGTGACCTGGCAGTGCTGGGTTAATAGCTGGACTTGATGATCTGAAATGTCTTTTCCAACCTACACTATGCTAGGAGACACTCCATCCTGGCACTGCCAGGTTCACCCTAGACCCATTCTGGGCTCTGGGCACCCACAGAGAGAGACCTGCCACCCCTAGGAGTTTACTTGCCTTATTCTAGCATCTTGAGGGGAGCAGAGGAGCTGGGAGAGTTTGTAGGTGTCTGAGATGCAGCAGCTGCTATTCAGCCCTGGAGGTGTTTTGGCTAAGGAAGTGAGATGCCAAAAAATGGAGGAAAATACTAAAACTGTTGTGTAAGTTGGTGCCCAGCAGCAAGGAGCCATGCAGCCACCCTGACCTGCAGTGATGCTTTCTGGTGGGTACCAAATCGGGGGCTGCCTGTTACCCGCAGGTGCCCAAACCAGCAGCTCCCAGTCGGTGACTGGTCCCGAAACCTCAGCTTCGAGGTCTCAGTCTCTCCATCCCTGGAACTTTCTTGCCCCTTTTCCCCCGGGCTGTCCCGTGGCAGGCAGAGCAGCAGGAGAGGCTGTGTTTGTGCAGGATTTGCATTCGTGGCTCTGCAGGAAGGGCCTTGGCACCCACAGCCACTCCTCACCCAGCCCAGCCCAGAGCCATTTCCTCACCCTGTGGGGCCCAGCCAGGGGGACCTGGCCTCGGCAGGGGGACAGGGCTCGTGGCCCCAGGGGGAGGAGGGACGTTTGGGATAGGGGTAAAGAAGGCTGGCCCCAGTGCACAGCCCTCCTGCCCCTGCACTGGATCCCCCTGTGCATACAGCACCCACCCAGGGCAGCGCCCCTGTGCACAGGCATGGCCCCCCCAGCTGCACTATCCCCCCACTCACACATGGTCCCCCCATAACTGCCCTGTCCCCCTAGTCACACGTGGTGCCCCCCAGCTGCACTGTCCCTCCACTCACACGTGCCCCCCTCAATGCAGTTCCTCCCTCCAATATCTCCTCCAGTACACTACCCTGATGCCCACATGTTGTCCCATTTCACAGCCCCCTCCCCCATGTACACAGCCCACTCCACTGCACTGCTCCCCGCGATCCCCTGCCCGCCTGCCGCCCCCCCCCCCTCCCCTGCC
>VWZX01010910.1:1001063-1029904 GCA_013399015.1 Galbula dea | reverse complement strand
CATTGCACTGCCCCCCACGCAGCTTCCACCCCATTGCATTGCCCCCACATTCAGCACTTACCACCCAACTGTACTGCACCCCCAGGATGTGCCCTCCCCATGGCAGCCTGCTCCCCCTGCTTTGGGGTGCTGGAGGTCCCCAAAGCCCCACAGAGGGGATGCAGCCCCTCACACACCCCACACCCCTCCCAGGGCCGTGGCAGGGGCAGCAGTAGCACAAGGAGCCTGTTTTCCATGCTCCTTTCCCCTTATCCCCACCAGGGCAGTGCTGGAAGGACATCCCCAGGTGAGACACCTCTAGATGCCAGCGATGCTCCTGCCCCATCCTCCTGCTCCCTCCCTCCCGGCTTTTTTGGCAGCCACTCCAGAGTGAGCCAATGATTTTCGAGGCTGGTTGGCACCAACATAGTGTCCTCAGCTGCAAATGCCAGCCCTGCATCCACCTGTCACCCACAGGAGCACCCAGAGCCATGCTTAGCCCCTGGGTTAAGCAGGGGCTGGTGATGGTCACACTGCCCCACTTGGGTGCCCATCCCCACACACCATGGAGCTCTCCCAGAACCATGGATGTCCCACACAGGCTGGTCCCATGACCCCACTGTAACTGGGATCTCATCACCCTCTGCCTCCAGCATCATCTTCTGACCCTGCAGCTTGGGAGGGCTTTAGAACCCCCATGGTCAGGAAGAACATCCCCCATGGGCACGCTCTGCGTCCACCCTCCCTTGGCTTCCTGCTGCCTTTTGGAGCCTTCCTGCCCCGGGGAGCACTGGGGACAGCTCATGATCCTCTCAGTTACAGTAATACACTTTTTTTCTGAGCTGTTGAGGTTTGCTAACAGCCCTTGGGTGGTGGCTGAGAGCTTCTTGTTCCTCTAACTCCTGCTTTAGGGTTTTTTGGGGATGTTGCTTTGCTTTTTTTAATGGTTTGCAGCCATTGCTTGGGGGAAGCTCTTCCATTGCAAACCCCTGAATTAGCCAGAAAAACATCTCTTTTCCATGGCTGCTCCCAAAACATCTGCCTGAGCTTCTCTGGACAGGACTTCCTGATTCTGGGAGCAGTTCCCAGCTGCTCTGTGCCGGTGGCTGTCCTTCAGCTGAGCTCCTGCACCTTCATGACACAGAAATCCTCACATTTGCAAGGATTTGTTAGGCAAATCTCCCCAGGCTAGAGCAGGGGCAAGTCCTACTGCTCAGCATGGGAAGGAGACTTTGTGGGTCCAAGCTGGAAAAACCCCTGCTCAGAGCACCCGTTCCCCATGGAGATACAGGAACCTTTGCGTGTATCAGCCAGGGTGGGATCCACACTGCAATACTCCTAAATGCCCTAAATTGTTTGTTCCCCCCTCTATTTTTGGCCCTGGGCAGCCACTCCCCAGGAAGTGGGTTTCAGCTGGGGGTTGATCTAAAAATAGGAGCTGGAAAGACCAACAGAAGGTCACTTTGGGGCTGCTGCAGCTTTGCCAAATGGACTTGTTTTTTGGGGAAAAAACTTGACTGGTTTGTGCAAGTGCAGGTGAGAGGTCGAGGGGGCTGGGGGTAGGTTTGTTAGGGCTAAAGGGAATTTGAGCTGCAGATGGAGCTGAGGAGGAGCTGCTGGGTATGTGAAAACCTCACTGCTTCCTCCTCCTCCTCCTCCTCCTCTCTCAATGCAGCTGATGGAAGGAGTGGCTCTTCCAAGGGAGTTTGAGGGTTCAGGGTGCTCACATCACCTCTCTTCCAGAGCTCAGTCCTGCTGTGGCCATGCAGCCTGGCCTGGCCATCCCCACGTCCCAACATCCCTCTTGCCATGGGGCTGGGGCTGCCAAAGGCCCCAAAGCCTCAGTGGGGTCGGGGACAGTGGGGCAGGAGCTGCTGTAGTGCAGAATCCTGCCCAGGGACACACAAATCAACTACTCTGGACTTGAGATTTTTTTCCAGACTTGCTGGGTTTTTTTATGAACTCACTGTTTTCCCTCCAATTCACTCTATTTTCTGCTCTCCCTGTTTTCCCTGCTGGCAAGAAACCTCATCTTAGAGCTACACCAGTGCCGAGCCAGCCCCAAGAACCTCTTGGCAGCATCCCAACTCTGACCTTTACCGGTGACAGGCTCTGGGCTAATTACACCCCCGAGGGTGGAGATGTTTTGCCCAAACTCGGGGCTATCGAGGCTGCGCGGGTGATGAGCTCATCCCACCGCCGCGTCCCAGTCCACCCAGGGTTCGTGCTCCTTCACACGATGCCACCTGAACGGTAACGCTGAGGAGGGCTTTCAACAAGTGGGGAGAGGGAAGCGGACAGCAGCCGTCCCATGGCACCGGGAGAAGGAAGTGCTGCCACGGGCCACTCCTCCTCACCATTTCCTCTCCCCGGTTGGTTTTTAATACGGATGAGAGAGGGGGAGGCAGAGGAGAGCTGGCCGAAGCCGGCGGCTAGGCTTGGCGGCCGAAGGGGAGCGACGGTGCCTGGCCCCGAGGGAGAAACTGCTGGTAACTGCGCTTCCTTCGGCTTCCCCATCCCATTCCCCACCCCGCAGGAGGTCACTGGGGCACCCCTTGGCCTTGACCACTTTCAGTTCCATCCCTGCCACCACCTCCTGCTTATGCCAGTGACCCTTTTCCACTAAAAACGACACCGGTTTTGTGAGGTTCCTCCTGTTCCTGCTGGTTTCAGATGCTCCAGGCTCTTCCCCTCCACTTGCTGCCCTTTCTGTTGGTCTTGGTCTTTGGGGCTTGGCAGAATGTTTGGGCTGGGAGTGGGGCTGGTGGGGTTTTGTGGCAAGAGGCTTTTTGGGGCAGCTTGGGTGAGTTTTGGGTTGTCCTGACTGTCACCCTCGTGCTGTGTTTTCGGGGAGGGTGAATGTCTGCACACCTCGAGCTCGAGCAGTGAAGCAAACTTTGTTTCTCAGCTTGTTTCCAAGTGGTGCTTCTGGGGAGCTGAAGCTTGGGCTGCTGGGGCTGTGCCCTGTGCTGGGGCCGTGTTGGCCTCTAACAGCATCCAGGGTATCTGCTCCCGGCTGCTGACACCCTTCGGTCCATGGCCCCTGCTCCAAGAGGCTCTTTGGCTCCTCTTTCCCCCTGGAATTACTCAGTTTTGGACAGAGTAGGTTGGCTTCAGTTGGGGGGGGGGATCAGCCTTTGGGATTTTCCATCTGTTCCCTTTTCCCAGCACTTTGCTAACTCCAAGTCCTCTGGTTTGGGGTGCAGCTGCCTCCTCTCCAGTGGCCTCCTGAGGATCCAGCAGCCGGCACTCTTAAGTGGGGTCACGGTTCTCCGGCTGCCGTTGCCTTGCAGCTGAGTTGACGTCTCCTGCACCCGGGTGAGCGCCGCTGCCCGCAGGCTGCCCCCGTCCTGCTCCCCTCCCGCCCCAGCTGCTGGCGGCTGCTCACGCAGGCTCTTCTGTTGTGGAAACCTTGTTTTGGCAGCGGCAGAGTGACACACGAATGCAAATGTTAGGGGAAGAGCTAAAGGAGCAGAGCTGGAGGTTTCTCAGGAGCGTTTCCAAGAGCTAAGTGCGAGTCGTCCTGCGGGGTGGCTGGACTCTGTGTTTACATGAGCACTTGTGATGTTGCAGACCTAATTGCTGGGTTCTTTTTCCTACTTTTTTCACCAAACATCTGGCTAATCTGCCAAAAGCACATCTGTACAGGCTGGAACGACCAGGCTGGCACAGCCAGGCTGGCACAAGCACCTGCCTCAGCCCTGATCCGACGCTGAGCAAGCAGTTAGAAAAACCGAGTCCTGTGTAAATCCCAGCAGGTATTTGGAGCTGAGTCATGCTATCGAGAGGATTGTTATAGGCTTGACTGGACAGATTTTTTGCTGAGGATGGGATTTGGTTCCTCCACCTTGCCTTACTTGGCTCCTCTGGAGGGTTGGATGTACTGTTTGGCCTCTTGGCTTTTGGAAAAGAGCGTCTTGAGCATCTCTTGGCTTACAAGCACTTGGTCCTCACCGTTTTCTATCAGCCTTGTAAGGTTCTCCAGCTCCTTCCATGAACATGGAAGTGGTAGGAGAGTTGGCTCCAGACCCTGAGGAGCTGAACTACTTCATGCTTCAGCAAGGACCATGGGCAGGGACAGAGTGGGCCAGGCCCCAGTGGAGTGTTTGGATCGTCTCATGTTTCCCTGCCAGCATCCTTCTGCTCCCTAAAGCTTTTCCCATAAACTCCCGCAGCTCCTCTCTGGTATTTAATCACTTGCATGGGTTTGGGACTGAGACAGCTTCACCACATGTTTGTGTCGAAGTGTTACAGCCTGGAGGGTTGTCCTGGCACCACACTGAGCTCTGGGATGTTCCCACTCCTGGGGACCGTGGCTTGTGCTGGTCTGTGCCAAAGGAGCTGCTCCCCAGCAGCTCTGGGGACCTCCATCCCTTTGGGGACCTTCAGGACTGCGTGGAGAGAAACAAAGAGTGTGAGCCCAGGGTGGTGCGAGGACAGAACAGAGATCCCAGTGGCATCCCTGGTGGTGGCATCCTGGGTGGTGGTGGCCTGGTGGTGCCTCTGTGCCTGCTTGTAGGAGTCTCATCCTGCTGGTTTCCCACAATGGGCACAGCCAAATCCTGCACCCGGTCAGCAGTTAGCACTTGAAGTTAATTACTGCTCAGCAGTGGTTCATCCAGCGATTAGCACTTGCCCCACTTTGGTTCCCACAGTGAGCTGGCTGCTGGCACATGGTCCAGAAATCAACTGGTCCCTGAGGTGAGGGCGAAGGCTTTGCTTGGTGTGTGCTGGTATTTCAGAGATGCTGGGAAAGGAGTGGGGTGAGGTGAGGAGGTGGTTGGGAGTTTCCCCATCCACTCTTTTGCTTGCTGCATGCCAGCGGGCACCTGCCTGCGTCAGCCTTGCCATGGGGGAGGTAAAGCCTTCTCTGGACCGTGACATTCTGCAGGTTGATAACTTCCTGCTGAGCTGAAGTGAGTTAATAACAAACCCTTGGGGACCTCCTCCTCCTCCCCAGAGACTTGGAGCTTTTGGCAAAGCCTAGGGTGGATTTTTCTGGGTGGCCAATGAAAGCAACTTTCCTCACCCTGCCCCTGCCAGCCTCCTGCTCTTAGTGTTGGCAATGTCACGGCGGCCAAGTGTCCTTTGCGTCAGCGCTGCTGTGGGCTGGAGGCGGCAGGGAAATGCCCTCCCACTGTGACACAGCTCCTCAGGGACGGAGCCGTTTCTGGTGCTGCGGCACATGGAGGTGGTCGTGTGTGGGGTCCTGCCCTGCTTGGCATCCACGTCTGGAGAGCTGGTTTCTCCCAGGGGCTTCTCTGCTGGTCTGTGCCTCTTATCATCACACCCTGCTGCTGGAGCACAGCTTCTCCTCTTCCTCCTTGTTCACCGGCTGAGGTTTGTCTGTGTGTTCTCCATGCAGATGGTTATTCCCAGGGGTGCTCATGTCCCTGTGCTCTCTGCATGACTCTGGGGTCTTGTGTGAAAAGGACACTGTGTCTGCTGTGTGCCCAGGGGTGTGGGCATGTGGGGCAGGGAAGGACCACGGGGGTAGGAGGGTCAGGATGCTGTGGGGAAGCCGTGTGCTGCTGGTAGGCTTAGTTACAACCACATCAGTTCTCTGCAGCCTGACCAAGCCCCTCCTGCCTGAGGACAGCCTGGAGAGCTGCAGGACAAGGGCTGAGCACCGGCTGCATGCTGCCCTCACCTCCTCTCCCCACTCGCAGTGACCAGCATACCCATCTGCGCAGCCAGGAAAAACTCACAGAGGGAGATTCCATGACACCACAACCTGGGTGGCAAGAGCCTTTCCACAGCAAGTTACCTCCATGCAGTCTCACAGCCCAGAAGGTGTCTGTGGGTGTGTGAGTGACTGTGTCCTATGGGATGTGGACATGTGTGTGTGCATATACTGGTGCAGAGCTGTGGGTTTGTGTCTTGCTTAAATGTAGCAGATGTAAGGCAGTAGGACTGGGCAGCTCTGGTTCAGAGCATGGCTCTGTCTGCATGCTGTCCTGCCTCTTGTTCATGACAGCATGGAGCAGAGCTCCTGGCTTTGGCTCCATTTGCTGATTGCTAGAGGTAACCTTTTTGCCTGGTAGGAAGGGGGATATTTGTCTAATTTGACTATTACTGGTCGCCTCCTGACCTTACAAAGATTCATCTGACATTGTTCTTGTTCTGTGCAGAAAAAAGATGATGTGAGTGGGCTGCAAGAACCAGAGGAGATGGATGGAGAGCTGCCCTGCACTGAGGTGGGTGGAGAAGTGTCCTCTGCCACAGAGGAGCTGGGAGGAGAGATGCCCTGTGAGGAGAACGATGCAGGAGATGTGTCCTCTGCTGAGACCAACACAAAAGAAGCAGCACCTTGTGCTGAGAGCAGCGTGGAAGGAGAGGTGCTGGGTAGTGACAGCGATGGGGAAGGAGAAATGCCCTGGGCCGAGAGGGAGGTGTCTTGCTACGAGAGCAATGTGGAAGAAGTCCCAGACTCTGAGATCCCTGCTGCTTCCAAGAAAATCTCCTTTATCTCCTCTCCCTTGCGGGCAGTGGTCCGCCTGCGCCGGAGATACCGGGTGCAGAAGAAGAGCCGCCTGCACTTAGAGCTCCCACGGGAAAAGTCCCCAGAGCTTGTCCACACGAGGCTGCTTCAAAGGCAGCTTTCCCTGAGCAGAACTAGCCTGTATGGCCCTTCCATGTCCTTCTTTAACCAGCCCAGCTTCGAAACGTCCCAGTACTTCACCTTCGACACGTCCGTGGAGCAGTACGCGATGAAGAAATGCAGGCGGAAAAAGAACCGAAGGAAATCTAGGATAGTCTTGTACCCAGATAAAACAAAGAGATACCTCCCAACGGAGGAGAAGAGCAAGGCAAAACGCTGCCTCCTCCTGCTCATTGGCATTATCTTCTTCCAGATTCTCAATGCAATAGAGAACCTGGATGATAACCTCCAGAAGTATGACCTAGATGGTTTGGAGAAAACAATGCATCGGGAAGTATTTGGGCAGAAGGTTGCTGTGGAAAGTATTGTGGAATTACTGAAAGACTATTTGGCTACCCACATACACAACAAACCTCTGGTCATCTCTTTAAATGGCCCGACAGGAGTTGGGAAGAGTCATGTTGGCTGGCTGCTGGCCAAGCATTTTCGTTCCGTCATGGACAATGACTTTGTGCTCCAGTACTTTGTTATGCATCACTGCCCCAGCGGGGTGGCTCCTCTTACCTGTGAAATAGATTTGTCTCAGAAGATTTCTGACATGGTTACAAGAGCTGAAATAGAAGAGAAGATCCCGTTGTTTATTCTGGATGAGGTTGAACTCATGTCTCCAGTCCTGCTGGATACTCTCAGCCGATTCTTTGAACCCAATCAAACCAACGAGTTCCTCAACGCCATCTACATCTTAATAAGCAACATAGGAGGTGGTGAAATAACAAAGTTTGTTATCCAGAATGCATCTGCTGAGCTTCTGCATAAGCAAAGGGGAGTGGAAGGACTGCTGAGCATTGTCCAGCCTGTACTGATTGATGTCCACCCTCTCTGGAAATGTGCGGACATCGTCCCCTTTGTTCTCCTGGAGAAGAGTCACGTTATCAACTGCTTCCTGGAGGAGATGAGGAGGGAAGGGCTCTACCCTGACCAGAAGCATGTTGAGAATTTGGCTAGTCAGCTCAGTTACTACACTACAGGGGATAAGGAGTACTCCAGGATGGGCTGCAAGCAGGTTGTGGCCAAAGTCAACCTGCTGTAGTAATTTACTGCAGAGGCCGGCTCCTGCTCTCAGGATTTGCAAAATCCTGGGCATCTGAAGGGGTTAGAAGGCTGTGGTCAAGGTGTCCTTTCTCCTGCACTGACTCTGTCCTGGTCAAGGTAGAGGGATGGCAGCCCAGGCTCCTCTGCAACGTGGTCTGTGTTCTCCCCCAGATGCTTCACTTGTTCCTAATGTTCTGTGAATGTGCCCTTGCCTTCATGGGCCACAAAGCCCAAGCAACTTCCCATTAGTTGTGAGGTGCTTTGTTCCTCACGGAATCGCTTGGGATGCTTTGTCGTCGAGGAGTTACGAGAGGAGAGCAGACGCTGCAGGATACGAAAGGAGGAGTAAATAGTAAGTGGATTGCTGTGCCTGCTTACTATGTCTGACTTCTTATTCCAGAGTCTTCTGCTATTTGCTTTTCCTGGTCCTGGCTGGTGACGTGCAGAGCAAATGCATGGGCAGCCAGAGCTCTGCCTTCTCCAGCTCCTACGTGACCGCACGCTCTGGAGACTGCTTTTTTTGGACCCGTTCCCGAGTTCTTGCCCTTCTGAGCTCATACCTGAGCTCACCTTTGGCACCTCCAGTGAGATTTCTCCCATACAGCTCTGTTTGGGCTCGTCTTGAAGACTGCTTGGCTGTGCCAGCTGGTGCAGAAAGAACTGCTGGATTGTTTCAAGTCTGGTGGTGGCAACTTGTCCCAAGGGCTCTTCTGCTTTTTGCTTCTGGGTATACTTCACCACATTCATTATCTAGAAAGCCCAAAATAGCAACTGACATATATTAAGCAACACACACTGGAAAAGTGTGGAAAGACACTGGAGAAGATAGTTTGGGCTGTCTGGGCCGAGTGCAGTGGGAATCCTGGGCTTGCTCCCAGTCCTGCAAGGCCAAGAAGAGCTCCCTTTGCCGTTGAGACCCCAGGGAGAGCTGCTGCCTGGAAGCACCTCAGGAAAAGCACATGTCCTTGTTTTGAGCAGGCAAACTGAGCAGGTATTTACACCATTGCCTTTTCAGGTTTTGGGTTTGTGCCCCAATCTCCTTCTACAATTTGCTGTGAATTCTGATACACACAATCCTGTGGATGTTTGCACTGTTGTGTGATTTGCCTCTTACTGTTGGGTCTCCACAGAATTCCGTCACAACCTCCTGCTTCCAGAGCTATGGTCAGGAATAAATCCAAACTATCCTGAATAAAATCATTCAAAGTACATTTCCTTTCTTTGACTGAAATGTGGTTTTCCTCCCAGATTTCTCTTCTGGACTGGTGTGGCTGCACTGCCATGCCTGTGTTTCCTGCTGACTCTGGCTGGGAGCAAGGGCTCCAGCTTTGCTGGTTTTTTTTGCTGACCACTGTGATGCAGTGTGTGTGTGGGGTGTGTAGGTGTGGCTGTGTGCAGCTCCTGAAGGTACACTCATGGTAAGCCAGATCCAAACCCCACACAGTGCAGCAGTGCCAAAAGCTGTGTGCCACACAGCCCTTCCCTCCCCCAGAGCCACACTGGGGGGTCTAGGCTGGAAATCAGGGGAGCATGTCCTTAGCTGAGGTGATGCTGAGCTGGAGAAGCCAGTCCATGGTTCCTCCTCTTGAGATTATCCAGTGCAGAAGCTTTCTTCTCCTGCAGAACAGCCTGTGAGAGCAGCTTAGCAGAGTGCAGGAAGGGCTGAGTGCATGGCTATGGGGAAGAGCTCTGAATGAAACTAAGCCACTTTGTAGGTGCAAGTGACCACAAAATGTGATGTGTGTAAGCTGCTTTCCATTCCTTAGTGAGGCTTTACTACCAGGACACTAGGTTTTTATCCTGAATAAGAAACAGAAACAACTCAGAGACCAGGATTCCTCTCCTCTTCCAGCTGGGAGAGGGACAGAGGTTATTTCTGGTGTTTTCCACCAATGTCTCTTGTTTCTGGGAGAGGAGCTTAAAGCTCAAGAGTATGACAGGAGAGGTGAGTGTCACCCACGCTGCCTGGGTTTGGGAGCTGAAGGGCTGCAGGGGAGCAGGCACCCATGGGCTTTGGATTGCAGATGGCTTTTGTGGTGGTGTCAGGACAGGCAGCAGTGCTGAGGGCAGTTCTGCCTTCCCAAGGGAGGGTTTCAGGTTTCCAAGGTCTGTTGGTACTGTGGGGATGTCAGAGTTGTTTTGGAGGGGATTTAGACTTGGTTTTGGATGTCTGCACTTGCAGCCCACCCACAGGGTTCTAGCAGAGGTGCTTTGTCAGACATCACCCCGTTGAGAGGAGGGGGTGACTATGAGTGGAGCTGAGCATCTGCAGAGCTTGTTTCCATTCCTCTGAAGATTCACCTGCCTTAGACCGAGAGTCTCAACCCTGCCCCTGCCCAAGTTTTGCTGAGGGACCAGCCCATGCCTCTGTATCTTCCATGAGCTGCATGCTGGGTGGCTCTGGGATCATAGTGAGCAGTTCAGCACCCTCAGCCTCAGCAGCATAGGGCCCCTCACGTCTGCTTGAGGAGATCAGAGACGTATTGCACTGTTTTGCCTCCCTCTCCATCTCACCCCGTTTCTGCACATCAAGTCCCCCTAAAGCAAAGCTGTCCTGACTATTCCTGACTATTTTGCACGTGGTGCTCAATCACCCTGTGCACCTTGAAGACCTGCCATGGTCTTTGACTCCCACAACAGGACAACCAGTCAGCATAGGTTCATGAAAGGCAGGTTCTGCTTGACCAGCCTGATCTCCTTCTATGACAAGGCGACCCACTTAGTGGATGAGGGAGAGGTTCTGGGTGTTGTCTACCTAGACTTCAGTAAAGCCTTTGGCACTGTGTCCCACAATATTCACCTGGAGAAGCTGGCTTGGACAGATGCACACTTCACTAGGTGAGAAACTGGCTGATGGCTGAGCCTAANTGCACGTGGTGCTCAATCACCCTGTGCACCTTGAAGACCTGCCATGGTCTTTGACTCCCACAACAGGACAACCAGTCAGCATAGGTTCATGAAAGGCAGGTTCTGCTTGACCAGCCTGATCTCCTTCTATGACAAGGCGACCCACTTAGTGGATGAGGGAGAGGTTCTGGGTGTTGTCTACCTAGACTTCAGTAAAGCCTTTGGCACTGTGTCCCACAATATTCTCCTGGAGAAGCTGGCTTGGACAGATGCACACTTCACTAGGTGAGAAACTGGCTGATGGCTGAGCCTAAAGAGTACTGGTGAATGGAGTTAAATCCAGTCAGTGCCCAGTCACCAGCAGTGTTCCCCAGGGGTCAATTTTATGACCAGTTCAGTTTAATATCTTTATCAATGGTCTGGATGAAGGGATCAAAGGCACCCTCAGTAATTTAGCAGATAACACCAGCCCCCAGCTTGGGAGTGTTGATCTGCTTGAGAGAAGGGAGGCTCTGCAGAAGCAGGCCAGGCTGGATTGATGGACTGAGGCCAATGGGATGAGGTTCAACAAGGCCAGGGTTGGGGCAGGGTGGCCAGAAAGCTGCCAAGTGGAAAAGGACTCTTGGGTGTTGGCTGACAGCAGCTGAAGATGAGCCAGCAGCGTGCCCAGGTGGCCAAGAAGGCCAAGAGCATCCTGGCCTGGATCAGCAATAGAGTGGCCAGCAGGATTAGGGCAGGGATTGTCCTCCTGTACTGGGCACTGGTGAAAGCACACCTCAAATCCTGGGTTTAGTTTTGGGTCCCTCACTCCAAGAAGGACACTGAGGTGCTGAAGTGTGTCCAAAGAGGAATGAAGCTGGTGAAGGGTCTAGAGCACAAATCTTGTGAGGAGCAGCTGAGGGAACTGGGGGTGGTTAGTTTGGAGAAGAGGAGGCTCAGGGGAGACCTTCTCACTCTCTACAGCTCCCTGAAAGAAGGCTGAAGCCAGATGAGGGTTGGTCTCTTCTTCTAGGTGACTAGTGATAGGACAAGAGGAAACAGCCTCAGGCTGTGCCAAGGGAGGTTTAGGTTGGATATTAGGAACAATATATTCCTCAAAAGAGAGGTTAGGCATTGGAACAGACAGATTCAGAAGCTGGTTTCTGGAACAATTCAGGAACTCATGGATAGGGATCAAAGGCAGAAGGACAGAGGCCTCCTTGGACTCTGGCCAGTGAAGAGCTTGACCCTGGTGATTCCTTAGCTTTATGCTATGACACCCATGGGCTGGAATCCCCTGTTGGTCAGTTCAGGGTCACCTCTCCTGTCCCCTCCTCGCTGCAGCTGCCACCTCTGACTCACTGCACCCCAACATGGGACACAAGCTCTAGCAGTGCCCTTGGTCTGCACCCCAGCCCTTGGTACTGACCACAGCCATCAAGTGTTGTCCCTGCTAAGAGCAGGCACTGTGAGAACATGCTGTGACTGCAGAGAGTGAGGGACTGAGAAGGGACTCAGCTGGGAAGTGAAATCACTGAACAGAATTAGTTCTGCTCTAACCCAAACCAGGACAACTGGCAAGAGCTCTTCTGAGTGGGGCTCTGCTTGGAGCAGTGCTTCATGGAGAGGAGTTCCTGCCCCTCTGTGAGCATGGCAACACATTTAGCCTGGAGCAGAGCATAGCTGGTGCAGTAGTTAAATCAGGCCTGGGGTAGCTGTTGCCCATTATGGGCTGGCTGGGACTCATGGGTAGACCAGCAGGTACCCTGCACCCCCAACTGTGTCCTGAAGCCAGAGTGGTGTTTGGGCCAAATTCCCCATTTGCACTTATCCTGGGGAAGGTGCAGAGTGACTCCAAATGGGTGCATGGTGAGGATGTGGGAGCAGCTGCCATTGCTGCCCAGGAGAGAATGGCAGCGGTCAAGGAGGGTAAAAGGAAATAGGAAACTCTGTGTCTTGCTCAGCATGGAAACTGTGACCACATTGGCCTGGTCTGTGCTGAAAGTGTTCCCAGGGTTGGGGTCAGGTCAGAAGACCCCCTGGAGTGGGCATGAGCTGCAATCCCATCACATGTGTCACTGCCAGTTCGTGATGGAGCAGCTGTGTCACCTCCAAAAGCACCTCCCAGTACAGAAGACACACCAACAGTCATGCTTAGATCAGCCTCAGGCTCACCTGCTAGCTCTGCACACCCAGGAGCATTCCCTCTATGGAAGCCATTTCTCTATGCATGCCCAGGAACCCTACTAAAGCTCATCTGGAGCAGTCAGACCCTGCAGGAGCTGTGTTGGAGGAGTGCTGGTATTCAGCTCAGCTCCATCTGTGCCTGCCTGTGAGCTCTGCTGATAGAAAACCTCAGCCTGTTTTCATCTTGTCCCATCACCAAGGACCTGCCTGGCCACTGCTGAACCTGGCCCTGATCTGTGCCTTGTCTGCCTGCCTTCACACTGGACTCATCTCACCACCATGATGTTGCTGGATCTGGACTTTTGGGTTGCTTTGAACTCTTAGTTGGACCTGGCCACCATCTCAGACCTGCCCCAGCAGGTACTGTGGATGGACTCTGCTCAATGTAGTGTCCCACTTGCTCCCTTCTCCCTGAGGTAGCAGCTTGCCTTTTGCTGCCCCCTGATATAGGGGTGCCTTGGGGGTTGCAGGGAAAAGTGTGCAACTGGTGGGGAACACTGAAGCGCAGGACCCTGTGGCCAAGGCACCAATTGCCTTCTCCCCATAGATGCCTAAAGCCAGAGTGGAAGGTGATATCCCTCTCTTTGGTGCCAGTTGTGTCCAGGGCTTGACCCTTGTTGGTGGAACTCTCCCATGGCACCAGAAGAGCCCTCAGAGCTGGGGAACACGTGGCTCCCAACACCTGCACTCCCTTCCCTGCCAGAGCAGCTTTGCTGTGGGTTGCAGGGCAAATTTCTGGGGTTGCCTGGGGAAGGGAGTAGCCTGGGGTGATGCAGCTGTCAGCAACCTGCCTGGAGAAGGTGTCCCACAGGGTGGGTGTGCACTCCAGCATGCTGCTGCAGACTTAGCCATGGCTACCTGGCCCATCTTCCATCCCAAAGTCATCTCTTTTCCATGCTGATGCTGGAGATACTCCACCTGAGCTTGGTGTGGTTCCTGACAGCTAACCCACCACTGTGTCTCATGCCTGTGTGTGGGCTGAAGCTGCTCCTTCCCACCCAGTCCTAGGGGCCACCAGGCATAGGGTTGTCCTCACCACAGCAACTGGCAGTGGGTGGCACTGGAGGCTTGTGCCTGTGGGTGCTCAGGCAGGAAACCTAATGTCTGGACAAAGCTCCAGCCACTGGGATACCAGAACAGCAAACACCTCCCTGATGGGATCAGCACTGGCACACACAATGCCTTTGCTGCTGTCTCTCCTGGTGGCCAAGGGTGTTGTCCAAGTGTCTGCCCAGCTGCAGAACTCTGCCCTTTTGCAGTCAGCCTTTGGGGCTGCTGTGGTGTCCCTGCTCTGCTTGATGCCCAGAGCCCTGGTCACCCACAGGAGAATCATCAGGGACAGCCTCCCAGCCAGGCTCTCCCATTTTCCACAGGCAGGAGAATCCTTAGTGGTTCCTGAGAAAGGGCTGAAAGCTGGAGATGGGTTGACCCTCAAATTGCTCCTACAAGGGATTTGTGAGGATTTTCTTTTATCCAGATAGTGAGAATAAACTGCTTTCCCCAAGCTCTTGGGCTCCAGGCAGGAGCTCTCTGGTCAGGGTTCCCAGGACACACCTGCACCAGGGTCATGGTTCTCTCCTCCACACGGTCTGGGGCTGGGGAGTGTGACTAGGATGTGCCCTGTGCTTCTTCATGGTGTGCTGGGTTTGTGTGGCAGGCTTTTGGGAGTGGGGGATTGTGGCTCCTGTGAGAAGCTACTAGAAACTTCCCTGGCTCCAAGTTGGACCTGCTGCTGGCCAAGGCCAAGGCAGTCAGCAGTGGTGGAAGAGCCCCTGCCATAACACATTTAAGAAGAGGAAAAACCTGCATCAGAGAGAAATGGGATGTGAGAGAAACACCTCTGCAGACAGTGGCTCCAGCCCAAGGAAGGAGGGTGCCTGCACCTCTTCTGCATGAGTGCTGGCTAACTTCAGCTGCCTCCAGGAGAAGAGATTTGTATTTCACTGTTCCTAAAAAGGAGCTAATCCCATCTGGCTCCATTCATCAAATTGAGCCTGTCCAAAGCCTCCTCCAGAGGTGGATATTGGCTGATGCAGCCAGCCTGGCTGCCAGGCTAAGTCCTCCCTGAGATTCCTTTCAGCCATGGGAAGATGCTGCAGTGGTGGCACAGCAGCAGGGCAGAGCTGCTCTGTTGTGCACCACAGCATCCTGCCAGCCTGGCTGGGCTCCCTGGTCCCCAGACTCACTCAAGTGCTGCTGGGGCTCTTCCTACTACAGTGTGTCCACTCAATGGGACCTTATCCTCACTGGTTGGTGCCTTTGGCCACCATAGCTCTAGCAAAAATCACAGAAGATCTGTGACATTGTCCTGGGGCACCTGAACAGTGTTTGCAGGGAGATGCAGATTGGGGTGCAAGGGTGAGAGCAAACCCATCTCCATGTACAGCAAAGACTTGGCTACACACAGCCCAAGGAAAAGCTCCTGGTGATCCCTAGAAGGGTAAGTGCTTTGTTGCTTTCTGTCCCACGTCCTGTGGTCTTCACTAATCAGATGAGCTGCAACCAGGGAAGCAAATTCTAACATCATTGACAGCAGGAGAAGATCATGGGCTGCATGGGAGGAACAGAGCAAGGGCAGCTCAGGTAAGTCAGAGCTTTCCCAAGAGCTCTGAGTGATGCAATTCATCCAAGGGCACAGAGGGAAATGTCTGCAAGGGCTTTAGAGACCACATGGCAATGGAATGAGTCTCTGAAAGATGGAAGGAGACAAGCACCACCTCTCCTCAGGAGGGAGGGAGGAATGCACAGCAAACATGGGAGGAAATGCATTACCTGTGAGCATACAGAGGAGGAGATGGGAGAAAGACTATCCAACACTTCCCAGGTTAAGTTGTGACTGTGCAATCTGATTTCCTCCTCTGACAGGGTTTCCAAAGAATACCTGCTAATGAACTGGGGAAATTCAATATTCCCTAAATGGTGGGGAGGGCAGAGCTGGGAGTTTGCCCACTGAGTTTGGAGTAGATGGTTGGAGTGCAAGCATTGCAGAAGACAGACTCGGGATGAAAAACAGAAGCTGGAGGAAAGGTCTGAAAGAAGCTGCTGCAGAGGAGGGTGGGAGTGAGCAAACACACGTTCCAGGATGGGGAGGGCAAAGGGCTGGAAGGAAAACAAGCCTGGAGGGGATTGCAGGGCTCACACTGCATAAGGAATAATACCACAGGGCTGTGAGAAAGGCAAACATCCCATTAAAGTGTATAAATAGGTGTGTTGCATGCACAAGGGATGAAGTAATGCAGGACCATGCAGATCCAGTGCCTTGCTGGAGAGCTGTAGCCATATTTGGGCACCCTCGTGGGGAGGGAGCTGTGGGTGCTGTGCTGCACCAGCCCATCTCACTGCAGAAGTGATCTTCAGGAGGAGAGTGAGCCCTCGAGAGGGGTTTGTGCAGCCTGAGGAAAGTTTCAGGTAGAGCATGATAAGAGGTTTGCAATCTGCAGCAGCCTGGCAGAAAGGAGTTCACTCAGCTCACTGGTTCACTCAGTCCTCCTTGGGCAGAGCCTGGAGTTGGCTCCAGAGTATGAGGTTAGGTCAAACTGCAGGAAAATTGCTGGAGCTGCAGGAATGAAGCCCCAAGGGATTTGAGTCACTGCAGAACTGCTGAGGCTGAACCTGGGGACAGAGGAGGATGGTTTAGCCAGAGCTACAGGACTTCACCTCAGTGAGCTCTCAAGGTCCCACCTTGACTGTCTTCTGTCACCCCTTGGTGCCTGTCAAGGCTTCAGCTCCAACTCCCTCCTGTCCAGCACAACAAGCTGGCCATACTTGCAGTGCTTAGTCCTCCCAGAGGTCACACCAACTTCATATTACTCCTCTGTAATGGATTTGGTTTCTTTCTAAAACACCTGGATTTAGGTGCAAAGCTTCAGACACCTGCATCTGAAAACTGTCAGCCTGGGGAAATGTGGTGAGGTCAGCAAGTAACTCCCCAGATGGATTGATTTCCTGGTAGGATGAGTTAGAAGGACAAGAGAATCAGCTGGCACTGGAACTAGAGTATGCAGAAGATAACTAAACTTGTCTAGAACCCTGTTTACTTCCTCTTGATGCTTTCTCCTTATTGATTCAGTTTATTACTAGATATTAGATATGATTTTAGAGTCTATATCTAGAGATACTACAGAGGACTTGTAGCCATCTCCAGGAAGCACCAGTAAAAGGGCAGACCTCCCCAGCATGGTTCTGTGTTCTCCACTCACAGAGGTGCTGCTGGTTGGTGGTTCCCTGTGTCACTGTGCAGGGCAGAGCTCTGCAGTGTCTTGGCATTGACTCCTGCTCCTCCTCCAGCTGTGGGGATCACTGCAAAGAGCCTCTGACAGCTCTATACAGGATAGACATAGCCCAGGATCTTCTGTGGATGCTATTTTGAATTTACTGCCACAGCTTCCTGGGCACTTTTATCAACTGATCCCTCAGGCTGGGATTTAGCTGCCTTAATTTCAGCATCTTGAGGAAGTCTGAGTAAGCCTGCCTGGGACTTCCCCATCCCTGCCTCCTGGAAAGAGCCTGCCAGGAAACCCAGGCCTGGGAAAAGGCCACCTAGGAAACCTTCCCTGAGCCACAGCTCATGCTCTGGGCTCCTTGGGCAGGGTTGGAGCCCTGGGGCCATGGGGTGCCCATGCAGCCCCCAGGTTATTCCAGCTCACTGCAGCTCTGTGCTCCTTGGTGCAACAGCATGCTGCTGATGGCAGCTACCACCACTGCATCCCACCCCTGGCTGCCGTGCCTTGATATCCAGCCATCCTCATCCAACACCATCTGCCTGGGACAGAGGGTGCTCCTGCAGGCCAAACTCATGCTAAGCAGCAGCTATGGGCCAGGCCCTGCTCTGTGTGCTACCACAGGCCTGAAAGCTGCCCTGAGCTACGTGGGCACATCTTGCTCTGTACCTGGCTTTTATTGCTAATGATGCATCTCCCTGCTGGGGCTTTACCCTGGAGACATGCCTGGAGGGACCACCATGTCCTCCCCATCTCCAGCTCCCAGCCTCCATGGTCCAGCATGGGGCACATCAACTCCCCACTGTTTTTGTTAACTTTTAGCTTCAGCTTCCCCAGAGGGGCAGAAAGGATCCAGTCCTAAGGCATACATCCTTCCCCAGATCCTCACCACCATGAGACATGGGCACATTTTTGTGGCCAGCATGTGATATGTGAAATAAAAAGCAAAGCATTAACTGCAGCCAAACCCTCTATTTTCACCTGTAGTTGTTCCTCTCCTGCTCCCATAACATGCTCTTGCTCACACCAGACCCATGTGGTATCTTGGCTGTTCTTCCAAGGAGAAAGCTATTTCCTTACAAGCTCTCTGAGCTGCCCAGCAGGAGCTGTGTGCAGGTACCAGAGGAGCTGCAGGCATGACTCTCTGAAACCAGGGAAGCTGCTGCTGTGTTCCCACCCCACCCTCCCCATCTCCCACATTGTCACAACATGGCTCTCAGTTTCCCACTAGTTTTTCCAAGGCTGCAACCAAAGAGATGTGAGATCATCAGATCTGATGATCTTCAAGGTCTTTTCCAACCTATACAATTGTCTGTGCCCTCCTAGCTGGCACAACTTGACATTCCTATCGTGTGCTGTTCCTGAGATATCTCAGCAAACCACCCAGTTCTTCCTGAGATGACTTCATTTGTTCCCCCTGTGGGATCAAGGTTTCTGACTCAGAGGCTTGCTTGGCTTTCAGTGAGGTCCTGCCACCTCTCTGGGTGCCGTGGGGGCCTTGGAAAGTCAGTTCTAAGCTTTTGCTTTGAGCATAAGCTGGGCCTTGGCTTCAAGGTCCTTGCTTCTCTCTGCAACGTGGAAAAGGGCTAATGTGCCTTGGGTTTGCTCCAACTATTTGAGATGATGTAGTGAGAGGTTCTGCCCCTCCCTGCAGACCTCTTGAGCACAAACAGCACTGCAATTCTTGGTTCTTGAGGTCAGAACACAGTACTGAATGTTGCCTGGTGTGACCTAGTGTCCTCGGCTCCACCAGGGCTATGTCCTCTGTCCTCTTCAGCTGCAAAAGCCACTGCATTCTGGGGTTCTTTTACTCTCATGACTCCTGCTAAGGCCTTTCAGGTTGCATCTTTCTGCCAAAGAGCCAGCACCTCCACCTCTCAATGCTGTTCCCATTGCATCCAAGCCTCATTTTTTGGCTCTGGTGAATCATCGGTGAAATGCAGTGAAGTCTCTGGGTTATAGGAGGGGTGATGAAATTCACTCCTTTGGATCCAGCTCAATAGACATTTTTTCCACCCCTCACACCTGGTGGGCAGAGGATCTGCTTCTTATAGTGCTGATTCATCTTAGTTCTTCTCACTTGAGGAGGATCCAGTGACCTGCTTGGACAAGCTCACCTGGCATTTACAAATACATCCCTGTGTAATACTCACATGACAATAAGCTAATGGATAATGATGATTATCAATAAGAAGAGGATTTGTCCCTGCAGGTAGAGACCCCTCTTCATGGGGCTCCTGTTGAGGCTGGGTTGCTACTTGCCTCCCTACAGCCAGGTGCTGGTGAGATGCATGAGAGGTGCAAGATGTGGAACTTTACTGCTGAGAAACCTCCTTGTGATTAACACAGGTGATGTCATTGGTGCCAGAGCTGAAGTCAGCTTCTGGACAAGCTGTGCTCCTGTCCCTCAGGGGCTACCTGTCAACTGCTCCAAGGAAAACACAGCTCAGATGTTGGGGCAGCTGGAAGAAACAGAACTGATCTGTCTCTCTCCTGGTGGAAATGAAGAAGATGAATGTAATATTGAATATTAGGGTTTGGGCCTTTACCATCCACTGTTGACTCAACATCCAGGGGGATTTGGTGTCCATCTGGGGCAGCTGCCTGTGGCACTTTCTCCTCTGACCCCATGGCCTGGGAATGGGAAGATTCATCACCAGTCCCCATCCTGACTCGTTGGTGTGTCAGGAGCAGGGTGGGTCTGAGGCTTCAGAAAGCATTAGGCAAACCAGCAGCAATCCACATCACATGCTTCTTTTAAACCACTTGTGTGCTGTAGGTGCTGCCAGACAGTATTGCACCAGTCATGGGAGGAGGATGCCTGGCAGGGATCACAGCTTTAGCCATAGGAGTTAAGGGAGAAGGCATTTCACCCCACTCTGACCATGAGGGAAGGTGACTCAAGGCTGTTTGAACCAGTTCCTTTCATCTCAGGAGCTGCCTTGCCATGAATTGCCAACGAACAGGTGATTCTGGAAGCAGCAATTTGTCTCCCAGCCCTCCAGATTTTGCCCTGTAGGGAGGAGAAAAGGTGACTGGAGACCATAGAAGTTCTGTCTTTAAGCCCTGGCTGTGTCCCAGGTTTAAGCACTTTTATGGCCAGGATAAGAGACTGTCCTGAGGAAGGTGGTTTTCAGTAGAGAGAGTCTTGAGATGAGACCTTGCCTCCAGCCCTTGTTTAGGTGGGGATCAGGGATTGTAAAAGCCACGGACAGTGTTGCCATGGGGAATTAATGACCCAGCACCTTGGAGATGCCTAGAAATGGGACTCCATATATCGTGGTCACTGTCCTAGTAGCTACATTTTGACATCATGGCAGCAGGTGACATGTTGGTGATTTACAATGCTGAAAGCACAGAAGTTTGATGCCTTATGACTTAAGGCCAACGTTGTTTTGTTCTTCCAAGAAGCAGAAAGCAAGCAGTGCCCAAAGGGCAAGAGGAGATGTCAAAGAATAGCTTTAAAACGTGAATTTTTGTCCCTTGCTGCTTTGCAGTGGCTAAAGGCTACCTGAGAAGTCAGCCATCCAGAGCTTGTTGCCCAAGGGCTTTTTACAGAAGTCCATCTTTCCTTCCCACCTGCTCAGTGCAGGAGTCAGGTGCTCCACACTGACAAAGATACATGAAGTTTGCAACTGAATCTTCTATGTTCATGACAAAGATCCCAGAGAGCTGGAGACTAGCAGGTTTGTGGGCACTCAGCCCTTTCAGGATCTATTTAGTCATCATAAGACACAAAGACTTTGAATGTGAGTGTTGTTTCTTTTCCTTTTCTGGGCATATCTGAGACTGAGCTTGCCACAGCAAGCGCTGAGGTTGCTGGATTTCTGGGGCATAGTGCTGAGATTGCACAGTGTCATCACAGGCAGGGGGTGTCCCACCTCCATCCCTCCAGCTCAAGGCCAGAGATACTGGCAGACAGGATGGGAAGATGAGAGCATGCCAGTCCTCAGACTACATTCCTGTTCTTTACAGCAGATAGATGGATTTTAATGAAGGATGCAGTCTCAAAAGCACCGAGATGTCTCGAGGCTAAGTCTCGTGATAGACAACTGTAATAAAGGAGAAGAGGCCTGGGAAGGAGAGCACTTGGAGCATGCTCCTAACCTCCTGTTACCAACGAGTGCCTGTGGGCAGAGAGTGTGCTGGGGGGAGAGACATTCCAGAGTGGTCTGTGAGTCAGCTGAGCTCCTCCCAGCAGCACTTCACTCATCGAAGCAAGTATTTATAGCACAGGTAGGAGTAAGGAGAGAAATCAAAGAAGAGCATCCCAGAAAGGTGCATAAATCACTCCAAGAGTTCAGCTCTGGGGTTCTGCATTTTTTGCTTTAATAGGAATGAATAAAAACTCTGTTGATATTCCTAATATTTCTTAATATTATTTCATCAATCTGCTTTTTGAATTAAACTAGTCCTTGAGCAAAGAGAGATTTCCATAGAGTTCTTCCCAGCTTGCAGAGCTACCCCAGCAGGCTGTTAAGGACATGCTGCCTTACACCAGAGACAACATTTTCTCCAGCACAGATCTGCTGAAAAACCATTCAGAAAGTCTGTCCAGGTCGATGTTTGCTGTCAGGAGACCTCCAGGCCTGCCAACAAAGCGAGGCAGGAAAACCAGGAAGGTTCTGTACCCAGCCCAGGTGAGAAAATATTTGCCACGTCAGGAGAAAGACCTAGCCAAGAGGTGGCTGCTCTTCTGTGCTGGCATCATCCTCATGCAGGTCTTAACTGAGGACCCTGAGCAAGAGAGACTGGCTGGGGGAAAGAACCTCAGAGAGCAGCTGCTCTGTGCTCCAGCATCGCTGACTGCTCCACGGCTTGGGGCTGCAGGCAACAGCTCCAGAGAAGACAGAGCTATTGCAGAGGCTTCGGCAATCAACTTGTCATCAGCTCATGGGCACCAACCTCTCGAGCAAACCACAGCAGATGTGCCACAACAAGTGAGGAGACAACCACACACCTTCTGCGGGCAATGCCTGACCAGTTTCTCCCGTGCAGAGCACTGAACAGTGTGTGAGAAGCTGTCCTCTTCCTCGCGCCCTTGGCCATCAGCTGCTGGAGCACCATCGGTGGCTGTGAGGTGGCCAGCGAGCTCCTGCACCCCTCTGAGGGGACACGAGGACTCTGGATGATGACATGGGGCCAGCAGTGGCCAGAAGAGGCCCTGAAGAAAGCCCTGGGCTGCAACAGGAGCTGTGCTGATGCATTTGTGACTGCGATTAGAGACTGGGTTTCCAAGAGCTGCAACAAAAGGCTGCAGGGATTAGATTGACACTCCTGGGTCGGGTTTGTACTGCTCTAACCTACCTGGGCACTGCTGCAGAACTCTTTTCCCTGCCTCCATTTGCATGTTGTAATTTACTGCTGGTTCTCACAAATTAGAAGAAAATAGCTTTGCTCTGGAGCTGCAGAGAGGATAGAGACCCTGTGAGCTTTTCTCCTTCTGTAGCACTGTGAGAATAAAACTGCTAAAATCAGACTTTCACTATGTGTTTCGTCTGAGGTTTGCTGTTCTGCTGCACACTGAGAAGTGCTGACCAGCCTGGGGAAACAAAACTGTCCAACTAGCAAAAATAGTGGGGTCAGGACCACAGCAGGACCTGGACACTGACACACTGGTGCCCAGCGTGGGGAGAGGGTTCATGGACCTGGGTCAGGCGTGGGGTGGGACACAGCATGAGCCATAGCACCAGGTTAAGAGATCTTCTTGGGAAAAAGCTGGAAGGCCTCTAAAAGAAATGGTGGGACATGTTGGGAAAGAGGGCTGGCCAAGGGGAAGGCTGAAGTGAGACCCTTCTAACCAACAGTGGTCCCTTCTAACCAACACTTCTACCCTTCTTACGCTTATCAAGGAGTTTAGTGGTGCTTTGTGCTTCTGTGCATGACATATGGGATGAGTTACTGGTCCAGGGCAGTATGTTTGTGGGTGTTTTTGAACAGAGTGAGTTTGATGGTGTCTGGAGGCTACATAGCAAGGTGCAACTTGCAGCAGGGCCACTGCCTCCCAGACATGAGAAGGTTGCCTGAGTTAGGAGGAAAGTAATCTGGCTCAGGACCTGCTTCTGCTCCTTGTCCAGCCATGAGGCCTGTTGCAAAGAGTCACTCATGGCTTCTTGCTGGAAACACAGAGTCCAGGATTTTCAGTGGGTGATATTTGGAGCTTATTGAATTTCCTGGGCTATTTAGCACCTAACCCCTGAGGCTGGGGTTCAGCTGCCCTAATTTGGGCATTCTGAGGAAAGCCTGAGTAACTCTGCTGGATTTCCTCAGCCCAGCACTCTGCAAAGAGCATACCTGGAAGCCCAGGCTTGGGGAAAGGCCATCTGGAAAACCTCTTCCAAGCCATGGCCAAAGCTCTGGCCTCACGTATCTCATGTATCAGAGCTCCCCACCATGAAGGGAAGCTGAAAGGTCACACTATGCCTTTGCAGTCTCCAGCTTTGCCCTTCAGGTCTCCAGTCCTTCCACCCTGCAGAACAACTTCAAACTTCTGTCAGGTTGCTAAGGCCTGTGTCCAGCCCAACTTTTCAAATTTCTAAGCAAGGAGAGTTCACTGCCTCCTTGGCCAACCTCTTAAACTTGCCTGGGACTCCTTCCATGCCAGATCCAGGCAGTTAGCTGGTGTGCCTCACATGGATGTTCACTGAGCAACATGTCTCAGAAGGCAGGTCTCTTCATGGGAACAGCAATTAGTTCCTCTGGTCCTCATTAAAGCAGAACTCAGATACTTTGTAATGACCTAGAGCAGCTGTACATGACCCAGGGATGGGAAGATGCTGGACTGCATCTCCAGTGATTGCAGAAGAGGTCTGGAAAAGCCAAGCGCAGCACTGCAGACCACAGCAGAGAAGAGCAGGGAGCTGCAGCCCATGGCAGTTGCTGAGACCTCCTTGTACTGAGAAGCATGCAGCTGAAAAAGCTGAAGCACTAACAGTCTAGCTTCTTAACTTCTACTCGAAAGAAAATGAGCAATTTGTTCATGTGCAGCCAGGGAACTCTCTGGAATGAGGAGCAACTCCCTGTAAAAAGGCCATAGTGAGATAGGGATGGGTCTCTTCTCCCAGGTTACCAGTGAAAGGACAAGAGGAAATTGCCTCAACTTTCACCAGGTGAGCTTTAGATTGGATATCAGGAAGAATTTCTTCACTGAAAGAATTGTTAGGCGTTGGCCCAGGCTGCTCATCACCATCCCTGGAGGAGTTTGAAAACCATGTAGATGTGGCAGTTCGGGACATGGTTTAATGGCATGGTGGTGATAGGTTGATGGTTGGACTTGATGGTCTTAGAGGTCTCTTCCAACCTTAATGATTCTGTGATCTGTGACACAACTTCTGTTTGTGTCCCTTGAGAGGAGCAGGGGAAGATCCCTTGTGCAGGCAGGGGAAGATCTGCAACCAGAAGGGATAAATGACCGTGGGGTTTTGTAAAGTTCTGCAATTGTAAAGATCCTTGAAAATAAAAAGATCTTTTAGCACTGGTGGTGGTGAAATCTTTCCGAGTCGATTGTACACTTGGCGATCAAGGATTTTCCCAAAGCCCAGCACATCCCAAAAGCATCAGGAGAGGGCAGCAGAGTCTGGGGCTGGGGAGGACTCAGGCGGCAGGGTCCTGCAGTGCTTCAGCCACACAAACACCAACCCGCAGTGGTGTGTACACGAGAAGTGGCTGAAGTTGCTGCCAGTGCCTTGCAGAGAGCTGAAGGGGAGGGAAAAGAGAATTTATCGAAGCAAACTAGCGTGCTGGGGCACAGCGCAGCGAGACGTATACAAAGTTGTCTTATATATATGTATATAAAAATAAAATGAAAAAAACCCCACTGAATCTTAACAGGTGAGAAGTTTCATTGTCCCATACAGCACAGCACAGTGAGCTGAGCTCTCTGGTAATGCAGATGTAGCAGAGGCTACCGTCAAGCACCACCCAAGCCAGATAGCGACAGCCTAAACCAGTGCAACCACTGAGAATTCGTTTCAGACCTGTGCCTGGGATGAGCTAAAGGACTACAAAGAGAACTGTTAGACCTAGGCTGTTGCATGAAGTCCAGCCTTTCACGTGGTGGTCAGCCCCTGCTCCTAGCTGTCATGGTCCTGTTTTCTGCCACAGTTGCTTTTGGCAGGATGCAACACGGGCAGGATCAGCTCCAGCTGAGGTCAGGAGTGAAAAGGACGCTGCTAGGAGCACATGCCCTTGCTCCACAGCATGGTGCTGTGAGGGGTGTCGAGCAGCCAACCCTCCCCCAGCCCTGTTGTAGCTAGTCCCAGGCAAGTGCATCACCAGGGCAGCTCGGAGATATGAGCATCAGCTCCAGCTGGGCTCACAGAAGACCAGGCAGCATGGCAGGACAGCCTGGGAACTCTGTGGTGCCCTGGAGGGATAATGTGTCTGTGCTACACCACAGGCGGCAGAGCAGCATATCCAGACAAGCTCTAAGCTGGGACATGCCAGGACCCGGTCCTGCGGTTGCATTTTCAGCCCTACACAGGGCCTGTGACTCCTGCTGGTAGCTGCCTTTTGTGTGTGGGGAGCCCCTCACACCCCAGCTCTACTGCCCCAGAGGCCTCCAACCCCACTTGAAGTCCCTGAGCTAGAGCCTGTCTCACTTTTTCCTCCCCCAGAGCTCCCAGTCCCCTGCTCTCTCCACTCCAGAGCTTTCTCAATCCATGATACAGCCCCAGCCCCTGCTCTCCCCATACCACTCCTCCCTTCACCCTATTTCTTTGTCCAAGCCTCTTTAGGTGACCTCAGCCCATCCTTCTTGCTGTCCCAGAGTCCCCCAGACCTGCTGCTGGGGAGAGTCCTTTGCTCCACGACACATCCAGGCTGGAAAAATCTCTTGGCAAACAGCATCCAGATGCACAGTGGGAGCAGCCCCTGGGACATCCTCACCATAATCTCTGCCTGCAGTGTTCCCTGGGAAGGATGATGGATGCACTACCCCAAACCCAGGCCAGGCACTCTTCTGGTGGTTTGTCTTTACATGTGATCACCTTTCCTGTACCCAGTAGTGTCCCCAGGAGCTGCTTAATTTAGTGCTAGAGTTGTGTCCTACAGGACCAGGCACACTGAGGTGCAGCACTCCAAAGATGCTCCTCAAGGGGAACCTCTTGCCACATTTCCCCTATCCTAGAATGTGAATATCTTTTTGATCCTCCTGTCCCCATGCTCATCCAGAGACAGAGCTGCTCAGTGCTTTTTCCCAGGCAGCCATAAGAAGTTCATTCATAACCTCCCTAGCAGGATCTGCTCTCCTGCACTGTAACACCAAGCTCTGGTTAGCTAATTTACAACACCAAGAGCCATCACTGCTTCTCCTCACTGCGACACGAGAGGCACAGATGTCGCTCCCTGTGGAGCCATGCCATGGGAATTGCAAACACAGCTGCTTTCCTGAAGCACATTATTCATCCCCTGCCTTCACTCCAAGTTGGACTGATGGTTTCTCAGGAGCATGATGGAGAAAATATTCCAATGGTTTTCTGTTGTGCTGCCTCACCTAGCTATTGCATGCTGCACTACTCCATGGCACAACTGGATGTCTGAAAAGATTACTGTAAATATGACTTAGAAAGAAGACAGCAATCAGAGGAAATGGTAAGAAATCAATAAATCAATGAACAGCCTAGTGAAGACATCCCAAGGTCTGTACCTCTCCTTGCCTCAGAACATTAAAGAGCCATTCAACAGAGCTGGAAGACATGAAATTGAAAATTGATTTGTGTGAAGCTCACACTGCAAAACATGAGTGAAAATTCTTTACAGGAGACAGAAAGTTTGATTATGAAGACCACAGGACTACCCTAACACAGCATTTCTGTTTCCTGGTGCAAAGCAATGCTCTTCACTGCTACTTGCT
This sequence comes from Galbula dea, assembly GCA_013399015.1. Lineage (NCBI taxonomy): Eukaryota > Metazoa > Chordata > Aves > Piciformes > Galbulidae > Galbula > Galbula dea. The sequence continues at coordinate 1,003,146 of VWZX01010910.1, read as the reverse complement.
CTTAAACAGTATCTTCAAACATCCACCAGCTGGTCACTAGGCTGATGTTCTGCCTCTGTGTTCACCTGATGTGTTGAAAACATCCTCTGAGCACACCTCTCCCTGGTAACTTGTGGTTTCCTTCCTTCAACTCAGGAGAGTTTCATGCTTGTCTTCACTTTCTTCAACCTGTTTGTGGCCATGTGTCTGGACAGCCCCAGGGAAGAGCCCATCTTCTCTGCCATTATCTTCAAAAGTAGCTGAAATGTGTGGGAGAGGCTGTTGTAACTGAACCTCCCTGTGTCCTCAGAGGCCACCACCAGCACATGCTGGCTGGTGGCCCAGCCCCAAAATGCCAGGTGCTATCATGGCCACACAGCGTGGCTATAGGCTCTGGGAGGGTGCTAGGGATGGTGGGGAGGGACCTGCTGGCACCACAGCAGTGATGGAACTTCAGGAGACATGGTGGGGATCTGGGATAGGTGGCAGTGACTGGGCAACATGGGGTGTGCAGTGGTGGCTGAGGAACGTGGTGGCAGACTGAGGAGCACAAGGGAAGAGGAGGACATGGCAGGGCCCTCGTGTACACAAGGTAACCTGGGAATGTGTCAGGGCCATGAGGTACACTAAGGTGACATGGGGACACAGCACAGCCCTGAGGTTCACCAGGACATGGCTGGGCCCTGAGGTACCTGGGAGATACTGGAACATGATTCAGCCTTGAGGCACACGGGGACATGATAGGACCCTGAGGCACATGGGGACAGAAGGGCACAGTCCTAAAGCACACAGGGATCTTGGGGACATAGCAGTGCCCCGAGGCACATGGAGGACATGGGGATGTGGCAGGACACTGATGTCTGAAAAGTGGATTCATTCCCTGGTGTGCAAAGCCCAATCACACACAGAGGTTGAGATATTGGTTTATTACAAAACTGCACAAGTTTGGATGCTAGATAAAGACTGGCATAACTAACATTGGTTTACAATCCAATATATATATAGTTTCTTGATAACAAGCCACTACACCAAATCCAGCCTCCTAATACATGAGTAGATTGGATATCAGGAAAAATTTCTTCACTGGAAGAGTTGTTAGGCATTGGCCCAGGCTGCCCAGGGCAGTGGAGTCACCATCCCCGGAGGGGTTTAAAAACCATGTAGATGTGGTACTTCAGGACATGGTTTGGTGGCATGGTGGTGATAGGTTGATGGTTGGACTTGATGATCTTAAGAGATCTCTTTCAACCTTAATGATTCTGTGACTGGTTAGCTAATTTATATAATGCTTATAGAACAAAATTCTACTGAGCATGTTTGGAGAGGTGAAGTCTCTTCTTGGGCTGGGGTCTTTTACCATGTGGGCATGATATTTAATATTATAATTAAGGTAGCTCACTCAAGGTTATTATTTGTTGTAGATTTAGGACCAAGGTTACCATTTGCTGTTGCCCTATGCCCTTAGTCTCAAGGCGTTCTTTCCTTACGGATTATTTCCACTTCATTGTTTTAGCTTCTTACCAATGGTTACTTCGTTTCTTAACAACCCACCGCCCACACTTGTTTGTGCTCAAACATACATTCTGCAAATTGGGCAGCCCTATACATTTCACAGATTCTAGCTAACAACTACATTCTGCCTAGAACTATAATTTTAGCAACACTGAGGCACATGGAGGACATGAGGACGTGGTGGGACACTGAAATGCACACAGAGGATGCAGGGGCACGGCACAGAGGCAGAGAGGACATGGGACATGGCACTGAGGCACACGGAGGACACTGGAACATGGCATTGTGGCACACGGAGGCCATGGGGACATGGCACTGAGGCACNGGCCCGGGGCCGCCCCCGCCCTCGCCCGGCGGCCGGAAGGGGGCTGTGATCGCTGCGTTCCCGCCCGCCGGCCCGCGCCCGCCGCTGTCGCCTCCGCCGCTCGCTCTCCTAGGTAAGCGCGGCGGATCGCTCGGACCCACCCTGCCCGCCGCTGCTGCCGCCACCGCTACTATCGCTACCGGGGGAGGCGCTGCCTGGGGCGGCGGCTCCGCCCCGCTGGGTGCCCACGGGCCCTGCCGGCTGGGCTGGGCTGGGGGCAGCGGGGGC